>CAUZXS010001669.1:5000-92500 GCA_963585895.1 Sepioteuthis lessoniana | reverse complement strand
ACCGACGCCGACTACGCCGATGACATAGCGATACTGGCAAATACACCTGACCAAGCCGAAACACTTCTGCATAGCCTGGAACGAGCAGCAGCAAGCATAGGCCTCCATGTTAATGCACACAAAACGGAATATATGTGCTATAACCAAACAGGGGACATCTCCACTCTAGAAGGAACCCCTCTTAAACTAGTAGACAAATTCACGTACCTAGGAAGCAGCGTCGAATCAACCGAAAAGGACATCGAAACGAGGTTAACGAAAGCATGGACAGCTATCAATAGGCTATCGACTATATGGAAATCAGACCTAACCGATAAAATGAAACGCAGTTTCTTCCAGGCAGCGGTCACATCGATACTGCTATATGGATGCACTACATGGACGCTAACAAAACGGCTGGAGAAGAAACTAGATGGCAATTACACAAGAATGCTGCGTGCAATCCTCAACAAGTCCTGGCAGCAACACCCCACAAGACACCAACTGTACGGCCACCTGCCCCCTATCACGAAATCTATTCAAGTTAGGCGAACCAGACATGCAGGACATTGCTGGAGAAGCAGAGATGAACTCATAAGAGATGTACTCTTATGGATCCCCACACACGGCCGCGCAAAAGCAGGACGACCAGCACGAACGTACATTCAGCAGCTATGTGAGGATACAGGTTGTTGTCCTGAAGACCTACCTAGGGCGATGAACGATAGGGAGGAGTGGCGAGAGAGGGTCAGGGATATCCGTGCTGCCAGCACGATATGATGATGATGATGATATATATATATATATATCAAGACGGATTTTGACAGTTAAGGCAGCAGGTCTCAATCCACACTCTAGCAGTCATTGGAAGAGGTTGTCTCGCAGGCGGCGCAGGAGGTTGGCGTCCCTCAACTATCATGTTACACATCTTTTGGGTTACTAAATATTAGTATTATATTTTCAAATGCACATTTAGTTTTCAACTTTGCTTTCAACTTTGCAGTCCTGATGGTTTGGAGAGAGCCACGAAACCACGCAGATGATTGTTATTTTTGTTTAACTAATATAACTGGTTTCAATGCATCTTCTTGGAAAAAGATCAAATATCCCAACCTTCGATCTGCTATGAGACCCGTTCCCTATTCAGATGATGTTCCTGTACTCACACCTCCAGTAAATAAGGATCTTCTTTCCTCATCAGATGAAGAAATGCCTTCAAGGGAGGATTCTGCTGAGTCAATATCTTTGGAAGATATTGAGTCTACATATTCAGGAACAAGTGGCAATGAGCCACACTGGATCACGCAAGAAGACCTGAATGATCTTGCTCGTGATTTGTATCTGTCAAAACAGCAGTCAGAGCTCTTGGCTTCTCGGCTTAAACAGTGGAACCTAGTCCAGGAAGATGTAAGGATCACCAGTTTCAGGAATCGGAACAAAAACCTTGCTTCTTGTAGAGAAGAGGAAAATCTCGTATTTTGTTTTGGCGCGCTATTTAATTCAACACTGAATTTCACCCAATCAGGATGACTTATCCCATTCAGCCCGGACCTTCGCTTCCGGCTAGCAAAACGGATGAGCAGCCAAAACCACTCTCTTCGGCTTGAGACGGCGACCAGAACAGAAGTGCCTCTGGTCGTCCCTGCTTAGCGATGCTCTTTAGCTAAACAAGCCACCCAGTGTGGACATATCACTGTGGCTTTAACACTAGCAGCAGCAACCGAGGGAACCATCTAATTTATGGATTCTTTGCGTCTAATATATTTTAGACCAAGGAATCCCAGTTGAATATGAATTAGATACGTTCAGCATGCCTTCCACAAGCACCACAAAAATTTACTATGTCGATCCGAGCGCCACTTCGCTCTCGACAAGCTCCCATTTCACCTCTGGTCACATTAATGGAGATAACGCCTACTCTCCCCAAATACCAGACACACAAAACTACACGGTGGCCTTGAATACTTCCCTCACACGTCCAACGACACGCTGCCATCTCAACATCCCGCTAAGCTATCGCGTCTCCAAAACCAACAAGCCTAACCACCACGAGTCTTGCAGCACCAAGAACAAACCACCATATTCAAAGCTGTAAATAAAGAATTTTCGTTATTGTGTATTGTTAAAGCAATAGTCTCGTAATTCATTTATGTTGCCTTAAAAAATATAGCGCTAAACAAATAACAATATCACGAACCGCTATATTCTTTTTTCGACATGGAAAACAAGTTGTGCTACTGCACAAACATACCTGGCTTGTTTACGTCCCTTAGTTTGCCACATAATCCTTCAGACTGGCGTCTTTTTATAGACTCTTCCAAGCGAAGTCTCAAGGGTGTTCTTCTGCACAACGGGAATATATATCCCAGCATTCCCATTGCATACTCTGTCCATCTAAAGGAGTGCTATGACAATATGGAGCTTCTTTTAGAAGCTATTAAGTACAGCGAGTACCAATGGAGTCTGTGTGGGGACCTCAAGGTCATTGGTCTTCTTATAGATATGCAAGCGGGCTTCACAAAGTACTGTTGTTTTCTCTGTCTCTGGGACAGTCGAGCTGTATCCCAGCATTACAAGCAGAAAGATTGGGGGTCGAGAAGCACTTTTGTTCCTGGCGAACACAACCTCAAGAAGAATTCCCTGGAGGACATGAATAAGGTGCTTCTTCCTCCACTTCACATCAAGCTTGGTTTGATGAAGAATTTTGTGAAGGCGTTGCACAAAAATGGTGCTGCCTTCCAACACTTGTCTACTGTGTTCCCAGGTCTTAGTGCTGCTAAGCTCAAAAAGGGCATCTTTGTCGGACCTCAGATCCGAGAAGTGCTGAAGGATACTAATTTTGAGGAGCTTCTCAACTTAAAGGAACTGAGAGCATGGGAAGCATTTAAGTCAGTTTGTAGTGGCTTCCTTGGTAACACAGGCGTACCAGATTACCAAGCCTGTATTGAGAAGTTGCTAGTCTTACGAGGATATGGGGTACCCAATATCACTCAAGATTCATTTTCTCCATTCCCATCTCAACTTCTTCCCGCCAAACCTTGGAGCATTGAGTGATGAGCATGGAGAAAGATTCCACCAAGACATTACGAAAGTGGAGAGCAACTCTCAAGGCAAATGGAACCCCGGCATGATGGGAGACTTCTGCTGGATGCTCTTGCGTGACATCCCGGAGGCAAAATACACCAGATCTTCTAAGAAAACACACCTTTGATTGTCTGTGGTACTATGAATTGTGTAATTGGGTCATCCAAGTATATTGATTCAATCTGTGTTCTTTATCTATCCTGTTTTATCTGTTATAAGCTGCTGCAACTCTTGAAATATGCACATGTATTCTCTGTTTATATTAAAATGAGACTATTTAAAAGCCAGAAAACTAGAGGTGATAGAGCAAAACTATTTATAAATTCAGCACACCC
This sequence comes from Sepioteuthis lessoniana, assembly GCA_963585895.1. Lineage (NCBI taxonomy): Eukaryota > Metazoa > Mollusca > Cephalopoda > Myopsida > Loliginidae > Sepioteuthis > Sepioteuthis lessoniana. The sequence continues at coordinate 89,102 of CAUZXS010001669.1, read as the reverse complement.
AAATTAACAAAAAACACCGATCCCCATTCTTGCCTTTTGTAAAAGTGTAATTAATCCTATATTTTATTAATTCGTATAACGGGGCATTTGCTTTGTTGTACGCATGCCCAAGGAAGACTGAGCACTACGGTTCACACCATGCCAATCGGCTGATAAGTGAGGAAAGTAATGTTTAGGCATCCTTTTGTGTGTGATGCTTATCTGTTTGCTATATAAATCCAAGAGTATTGAAATCAATGAATGAGATTAATTACTGATATGATAGAGTGAATAATTAATTTTTTTTCTCAAAACTTGGTATATACTGGTATTAATCAATCAGAGATCTCGTGGTTGGAAAGTGGTATAATGGTTAGTGTTCGCCAATGGTCCGGAAGACTTAAAATGGTACTTGATGCGTCTTGCAGCCTATGGTTCGGAAGACCGGGGTTCAACCCCAGGTCGAGTCATACCAAAGACTTAAAATGGTACTTGATGAGTCTTGCAGCTAATGGTCCGGAAGACCGGGGTTCAACCCCAGGTCGAGTCATACCAAAGACTTATAATGGTACTTGATGCGTCTTGCAGCCAATGGTTCGGAAGACCGGGGTTCAACCCCAAGTCGAGTCATACCAAAGATTTAAAATGGTACCTGATGCGTCTTGCAGCCAATGGTTCGGAAGATCGGGGTTCAACCCCAGGTCGAGTCATACCAAAGACTTAAAATGGTACCTGATGAATCTTGCAGCCAATGGTCCGGAAGACCAGGGTTCAACCCCAGGTCGAGTCATACCAAAGACTTAAAATGGTACTTGATGCGTCTTGCAGCCAATGGTTCGGAAGACCGGGGTTCAACCCCAGGTCGAGTCACACCAAAGACTTAAAATGGTACTTGATGAATCTTGCAGCCAATGGTCCGGAAGACCGGGGTTCAACCCCAGGTCGAGTCATACCAAAGACTTAAAATGGTACTTGATGAGTCATGCAGCTAATGGTCCGGAAGACCGGGGTTCAACCCAAGGTCGAGTCATACCAAAGACTTAAAATGGTACTTGATGCGTCTTGCAGCCAATGGTTCGGAAGACCGGGGTTCAACTCCAGGTCGAGTCATACCAAAGACTTAAAATGGTACTTGATGAGTCATGCAGCTAATGGTCCGGAAGACCGGGGTTCAACCCAAGGTCGAGTCATACCAAAGACTTAAAATGGTACTTGATGCGTCCTTGCAGCCAATGGTCCGGAAGACCGGGGTTCAACCCCAGGTCGAGTCATACCAAAGACTTAAAATGGTACTTGATGCGTCTTGCAGCCAATGGTCCGGAAGACCGGGGTTCAACCCAAGGTCGAGTCATACCAAAGACTTAAAATGGTACTTGATACGTCTTGCAGCCAATGGTTCGGAAGACCGGGGTTCAACCCCAGGTCGAGTCATACCAAAGACTTAAAATGGTACTTGATGAGTCTTGCAGCCAATGGTTCGGAAGACCGGGGTTCAACCCCAGGTCGAGTCATTCCAAAGAATTAAAATAGTACTTGATGCATCTTGCAGCCAATGGTTCAGAAGACCGGGGTTCAACCCCAGGTCGAGTCATACCAAAGACTTAAAATGGTACTTGATGCGTCCTTTCAGCCAATGGTCCGGAAGACCGGGGTTCAGCCCCAGGTCGAAACATACCAAAAACTTGTACTTGATACGTCCTTGCAGCATTATAAAGTACAGATCAAGGTTAAGCTGAGCAATCAAGGGAAAGGAGTAACATTCTTTCCTACATCTCGATGAAGTAGCTATGGGAAAAAGAGCCTGCAGGTTGCCCTCGACTACGGTTGGCCAACTTACTTATTTTTATCAATACTCTAGTTTTCTTTACACAATATCGAGATAACCTATATATGTTTTTGAAGCTGCACCCGAAGGAATGAATATCGCGAGCTTCTACGGCTAATATTATAAAATTGCTCTCAAAATGAACCTGAATTCAGAGAAGCAAACAGTGAGTGGATGTTTTTACGCATGTTTAACGTCAATCAGCAGATTTTCAATCAGGGTTGCCAACCTGAAAATTAGAGAAAAATAAATTAGAAGAAAAAATTACTTTACATTCCAGACATTTTTTTTTTAAATTGCTAACTATAAATATCACTCTATACAATTTCCTTCCCCGTATGTTTTACTGGAGTAAAATGTATCATCATTAAATAACCATGCTCTAATTCTTTCACTTTTAACATCGGATATAGTCTAGACAAGATCTTCTCAAAGTGGTTTCTCTGAAACTGGATGACAAATTCATCTGGAGATGAATAAAATATTGCCTGGTCGAATAAAAGATTTGGGGTTCACGGTGTGGGGTTAAGTTACAAGTTTGCATTTGTAAATCCCTTTTATAATAGAACAAAAATGATGCAGGCTAGTTGTCTGATATCGTACACCTAGATTGAGTGTAATAGTCACGAGTGATGTCGTTTACATACGGTCATTTGACTGAAAGAACAAACTAGTTTTGACCGAAAAGAAACGTATCTTTTCGGCGTCGTTTACGATGCATATAATCGTATTTTCCGTGTTGTTTACGATGTATATCGTATTTTTACGGGCGAAAATATTTATAAAAAATTTTAATTCAAACAAATTGTTTTATCAAAATAGAGTGAAGTAAATTTGGCGACTGTCATCGAGGGTGATCTGAAGGCTCCCTTTTCAATAGCTACTACACCCAATTATAGGGGAGCGCTACTTCCTTTCCATGGATTACTCCACTTTATCCTTGAGACGTACCTTATAATGCTGAGTGTTAAGCAAGGGGGTATCAAGAACTATTTTTTAAAAGTCTTTGGTTTGACTTGACCCGGGATTGAACCCAGGTCACCCGGACCTTTGGCGAATACTCTACCCACTGGGCCTATAATCCTAATTTATTCTTTTTTATAATCGGTTATGAAATGTCTTTAGAAAAAAAAGATCTTATAAGAAGAATGAAAATAGAGATGAGAAAATAAAACGGGAAAAATGAAAAACTAAAATACAATTCCTGAAATTTTAATTCTGATCCTTGGCAACAGATTTTTGATGAATAAAATTAGAATCAAGTAATTAACTAAAAATCTTGCTCTGACCGGAGAGATCCGGATCATCACTTGTATAAGTCAGTTTCAGTATTATCAAGTATTTGTTGATATGAGAGTTGTAATTTACTAAGCTTTTTGTTTAGATGTGGCACAAGGCCATGTGAATGGAGCACCCAGTGAGACATGATGTGATAGTTATGATTCAATCAAGATAGATTTGCAGCACAAACGCACAAACCAGAAACCTAATATTTGTGATCTGCCAGACCCATCTTTCCCTTAAAAAAAAGATTTTTTAAAATTAAAAGTGTGATAGAATTTATAGTTTACTAATTCTTTTCTCATGTAAATTGTATTAAACAGTGGTAAAATTGTTTCGTAATTTAAGATTTAATTTATTTTCGGTATTTAGCGCTGAATGGAATTCAAATTTGGTTACAAGGGTTATAAGAAAAAAAAATTCAGAATTTTTGTCTAGACTGATATGTTCGCTGTCTTTAGTTCGTCATATGTAGAGATCATTATGGTTAACCCAAGGCAGGACACTGCTGGAGAAGTAGGGACGTGCTTATAAGTGATGTACTCCTATTGACCCCCACATATGGCCGAGCTAAAGCAGGACGGCCAGCTCGAACATACATACAGCAGTTATGTGAGGATACGGGATGTAGCCCAGAAGACCTGCCAGAGGCGATGAACGATTGGAAAAAGTGGCGAGAGAGGGTCAGGGATATCCGTGCTAGGGGCGCGACATGATGATGATGATATTGTTTCAAGATTCCGTGTCAAACACCAATAATTTGAAAGCCGTTGTATGATTACGAGTAACTGAACCCTAAAACAATTATAGCTTCAAGTAACTATTCTCAGTACAAATAAATTTATTTGGGGCTGTAGAATACATCGACTGCACCTCTGCAGAGGGGTAAGACCCCACCACCAACGAGTGTCCTGGATATGACACAAAACAATCTGATGGTGAGGTTCCAGTAATGCTGGAGCTTCGGGGAATGCGAAGTACCCCTTCATTGCCGTTGCTCCCAGGTCCTCTCTGGCTCGACGTGGCAGCACCTGATGGGGCCCAATCTATGAGTTAAATAGAACTAACGGCATACTTATGCTAAACTGAATTGTTTGACAAAACTGGATAGCTTGAAATAGAAATGTTTTTGACAATTAAACCGTACTTACATTTAAACTGTGTGTTCATGCTAAACTGAATTATTTGAAATGGAACTGTTTTTTGACATTGAAACTGTACTTAGATTCAACTGATTTGTTTAATATAGAACTGTTTTGACATTTAACTGTGTGTAAACAAAATCTGTACTTATACTAATCTGAATAGCTTGAAATAGAATTTTTTTTCACAATTAAACTGTGCTTACATTTAAACTGTGTACTTATCCTAAACTGAACTTTTTGAAATAGAACTATTTTCATAAAATGGATTTGGCGTTAAATAACCTACAAAGGTTGATATGCCATAAAACCTCAACACCCTCCCAACCAAACAACCAACCAAATAAATTTAGTTATTTCGCATCAAGGAATCCTACAGTCTGGGGCTGTAGAATACACTGATGGCATCTCTACTGAAGGATAAGGAACCAAGTCGACTGGGGCTGTAAAATACACTGACTGCATCTCAGTAGAAGGGGTAAGACCTTTCCAACAAATGTCCTAAATATGACACCAAACTATGTAATGATGAGGCTTTAGTCTAGGAGTTCTGGGGAATGTGGAGTATCCCTTTATTGCCATTACTCCCATGTCCACTCTGACTCGTAGTAGTAGTACCTGTTAGGGTCATATCTATGGAACAAATAGAACTGTTTGAAGGCGCCTCTGGTGGTGTAATGGTTAGCAAGCTCGACTAGCAAACCTACACGAGTGAGTTCGAGTCTCATTGGATGCCCCTTTCATATGGCCTTGTGCCACATCTAAGCAAAAAGCTTAGTAAATTTCCAAATAGAACTATTTGACAAATAACTGATGTTAAATTGAATTGTTTGTGTTACATGGCAATACTTGAAACCCTTTAAGTTTGTGCAAACGAATCATTAATACTAAACAGAATTATAACTGTGTGCAAACAAATAAACTCTGGTTTGTTTAAAATGTTACCTACGAATTATTCGTTTACAAATCATATACATGTCATATGAATAAACTAGATTTGCCATTAAATAACCTAAAGATTAATATGACATAATACCCAACCAACCTAATACAAATAATCCTGAAACATATCTGACTCATAGATGGGACCCTAACAGGAACTACTATTCCAGGCCAGAGTGGAGCTGGTAGTAATGGCAATGAAAGCTTGATGACACATCTTACAGAGCTCCAGAACTGGAGCCTCGCCATCTGATACAGTTTCGTGTCATACCTAGGACACGACTTTTTCGTCTGGTCTTATCCTTCTGTAGGGGATGTGTTTAATTTATTTTAAGACGGTTGGGAAAAGTCAAACGTAAGGTGCATATCGCGTGAACTTTTCTTGGTCGAGTAGTTTAAATTTAATGGGAAAAAATCATTCTATTTTCTTTTTCTAATTTTTCAGGTCGTCAGGTCCTACTGTCTATATACGTGTACGTATTTGCTTCTGTTTATGTGTGTACACACACGACAAAATCTAACTTTATTATATAAAAGAACCTTTAAAGAATAACAGTAAATATGTACGTCATACTAACGTCAGCACTTATGAAAGAAAAAAAAAAAATACCAGGTCATTGACATAAAAAGGGCGTGTTCACTTTAAAATTATTTACTTGTTGAAAATTCCCGGTAACCTCGACAGTTCTATCTCCTTCGCCTATTACCCTACTTTAAACTTCACCGCAACCTACCACTCTTCTGCCACCCTTTATAACTTCTATTCTTTCTTTTTCTCTTCCTTGTACATATCAAACGTTCGTTTTCTGTGACCTCTTTCCATCTTACGTCAGTGGGAGTTTGGGGTGGTGTAATGGTTAGCAAGCTAGATTAGCAAACCTTCACGAGTGTGTTCGAGTCTTATTGGGTGCTCGATTCATAACCAAAAAGCGTAGTAAATTACAACTTACGTCATGCCTCAGATTATCGTTGTTGTTCGAGAAACTGGAAATAGGACAGGCAGACAACCTATATTTAGCTTTACTTTACAAATTGTACTCAGTTTTACTCATTAATTACCAGACCAAACAAATGGGATAACATTTGGTACTTCTCGAAAGAAATGGTCCCAAGATGGATGGGGTTATATATATATATATATATATATATATAAGTAATCCATTGTCTTGTTTGATTTGAAGAAGTTTTGTTAATTTTTTAGAGTGTAGGGAACGAATAAATAAATTAAAAAATTTAAAATCAAAATAAAATAAAAAATAAATAAATAAATAAAAAGAAAACTATTAGATTTGAAGAAACTCCCAGAGGTCTCTAACAGGAAAAGGAGATGACGCATGCGTAAAAAAAAAAGGCATTCCTCTTGACAAAGGGGACTAAGCATTCTTTTTTTTTTTTTTCAGGCAATGACCAGCGGATTGATAACCTCGTGCTGGCGTGTCTGGGCACCACGCATACGTCTTTGGGCGTAGCGTTGGTTAGCCCCTTTCACCCAGTAGCAGCTCTCTCTCTCTCTCTCTCTCTCTCTCTCTCTCTCTCTGTCAGTATTATGCTGAAATATACAAGACCCACAAATGAACTATAAACTAACCCTTACCGGACTTTGACAAACTTCCAAAAGAAAACTAACCCTTATGGAAGCCCGAAATACCAAATGCGGATACCTACATACATGATACGAATTGACGTATTTTTGACACCTTAACTGGTGGATTCAACCATTTCAATGTATTCAAGAAAAAATCCCCCATCCACGGAATGGTTGTTGAACCCAGTAAATAAAGGAAAGTATAAAAGAAACTTCTTCGTCTCTTATCTGATGCTGTCTTTTCTTTTGTATAATTCTTTCGGGACTTTCTTGGGGAAGGCATTTCACCGACCAGACAACGTGGGGGTAAAATATGATATAACCAAAATATGGAGTCAGATATCTAACGCCTACATAACCAACGTAATACCAACGCAACCAACGTAATACCAACATAACATAAGCCCAAACCCCACAAGAGCATTGATTTATATCAATGCTTTTAACAGGATGAAAATAAACCTATTATCTTAATGTGACCGATTGTTGGTTTTTTGAAGAGAAAATAATTTGCTCTGTGAATTTTATTTACATTGGCCGGGATTACTTAAATTTTATATACTATTTTTGAATATTTTATTTGGCCTGCTTGGAATTGTTCCCAACTCGGGATTTACTGGATTAGATATTTTCTTATATATACTAATGGAAGAATAGGTTGTGTTGGTTGACTGATTTTAACGACACGTCAAATCATGTAGGTTAAGGGAACCGAGCCCATATTTCCATTCTTTATGTCGTTCACCATTTTGATATGTGAAAGCGAATTAACTCAAGCTTTTTTAAAAAATGTTATCAGATCATATATATGTTGCATACTGACCCCGGCCAAACTGTCAAAAGAAGAAATGCACCTGTGTAAATAACAGGTGCATCGGCTCGAAGATATCAGGGGCCGACCTTGACTGTCGAGGGGTTGAATTGAGTGCGAATTGTGACGCTCACAGGAAGTAGGTGGACGTCAAATTATTATATGACCCCAGCGACAGGAAGTTCAGATCAGTTGGAGAGAAGATGCTGGAATGAGAACCATGCCCCATCAGAGGCTGGACCCCCAGGTCCCCGGTTGAGCAGCCCAGGAGAACAGGAAAGAAAGGCTGTGATAGCCATAAGAGTGGGGGGTCAATATGTTGCAGTTCTGTTCAGTCTCCAACTCCCTCTCACACACAACCCTTTCAATAAAGTGAGAGGTATATTTTTCTAAAGAACTGTGTCCGCTTGTCTTTATTCTGTTGAATATGTTAATGCATGTATATGTGTATGTATAGTTGGTTGTGACTATACAACATATGTGTATGTGTGTAAACAGGATTCGGCATTAAATGATCAACAAGGGTTGATATGCCATAAAACCAAACCAAAGAATTATATGGTATAAAGCATTCCTGTCAAACATTAATGATTCTTTAGCAATAAGAATGTTTGTAACCATTTTTAGCGAAGAAATGTGTTCTTGCGTGTGTTGTGTGTTATTCCCTCGCTAAATGTTTTTGTAAAATAAAGGAGAATGAAGAAGACGAAGATGCCGTTAGCTTTTATTTGAAGGTTTTTTTAATGGCAGCATGGAATAAAGAGTTTACGTTTATGCTGCAAGTCTCGTAGGAAGGAAAGAAGTAAGGAAACGAAATGAAGTTATGATAGAGTTGAGAAAGCATTTTAGCAGCTAAATGCCTGAGCGAAAAGTGCATTGTTAGGTTAAGGCATTGTTGGATGTGCGAGGGAGATATGTTCGCTATAGTGTAGCAAAAGTCGTGTTGGCTGTTTGAGGAGAGAAACGTTGAAGTCACCGTGAGTTTGTGGTTCTGGTTGTTTCGGGGAGAAGCGTGAATGTCTCCAGAAAATGTTGCCTAGTTAAGAAGTAGCTAATTCTCCCTCCAGCTATGGGTAAATAGTAGGACAGACTAGGTTCTTCAGCCTTGGTTAGGCAACTAGTCTAGGAGAAGGAAAACTCTGAATTCAAACCTGTTAAACTCCGCTTAAAAGTTGACCTTGTGTCATATCCTGCCCGAGCGGAAGGGTTGGTAAATAGGATCAACCGAAAAAGACATCGACACGCGGCTAACGAAGGCATGGACAGCTATCGATAGGCTATCGATCATACGGAAACCAAATATAGTAAAGACCAAAGCTCCTCAAAGTGAAAATTAAAACAAATTTAGCATAAAATTTCATTCGTGATGGTGGGGGTTATTCTATGCTTCATAATTTTGGACATTATATTTCCTCAACCGACAAAGAACATTTTTTAACGGCGTTCAACAGCTTTGGATTCAGAGTTTTCTTTCTCCAAGACTGGTTGCCATAGCAAGGTTTATGAAATCGGTCTGCCCTGCTACTAATCTATAACTGGAGGGTGGGTAGTTGAATTCATACTTCTCTAAAAATTATTAACGTTGTATGAAATGCAAACAGCTTAATGCAGGATTCGAACTCTGGTCGCTGTGCCCGTTTCCTATAATAATAACCATTACGCCATTATAATTCATTGGCCCATACCTCTATTTTGTTAATAATATTTGTGTAAATTCCTTAACATCGAAAATAGTTTCTTCATTTTTAATTCACAACTTAAAGCCTGAGTCTTGAAACATTGAACAAAAACATTTTTCGCTGTAATTGACAAAACTTAGTGTTTCGTAAACGATTTTTTTAAATCTCTTATAAGTGGGTAGAGTGTTCGCCTAATGGTCCGGGAGGTCTGGGTTCAATCCCAAAGACATTAAAAATGGTACTTGATACCGCCTTGCTTAACACTCAGCGATATAAGGTACGTATCAAGGGTAAAGTGGGCCAACCCAGGGAAAGGAGTTGCGCCCTCCCCTACGCCTTGGTGTAGCAGCTATTGAAAAGGGAACCTTCTCGTTGCCCTCGACTAAGGGAGACAACTGAAAAAAGGATTGAAATAAAGCAAGGGACTTAATTAGTTGTGGAGTCAGTGGGCCGTGACAAGAAAATCGAAAACTTTACCTCGGTATGTCGAGTTGAAGTAAATTTAGTTGATTGGTTGTTTACACGGAATTCTAACTTACTGAGATATGTGATTACGAAGTCTGTCGTATTTTCAAGTAGTTAGTTTCAAATAACTATTCAATATGGCTCAGTCGGCTTGAGTTGTAGCATACACCGACTGCATCTCTGCAGACCGCCCTCCACGAGTGTCCTGACACTAAACAATTTGAAGGTGAGGCTCCAGTAATGTCAGAGCTGGGGGGATGCGGAGTACCCCTTTCATTGCCATCGCTCCCAGGTTCGCTTTGGCCCAGAGTGGGTAGCACCTGATAGGATTATATCAATGGGTCAGATAGAACTGACATTTAAACTGTATACTTATGCTAAACTGTTTGAAATAGAACTGTTTGATCATTTAACTATTTGTTAGCAAATAATTGATGTTTCATTGACTTGTTAGTGATACATAGCAATACCTGAAAGCATGTTACTGCGTGTAACCAAATGATTAATATTAAATAGAATTATTCGTATTAAATAGAAATAAGTGAAAACATGATACTGAGTACAAAAAAGGAAATGAGCTCAGGTTCGTTTAAAAATGTTATCGACAAAATGTGTTCCGAAATAATATATATACACACACACACACACACACACACACACACACACACACACACATATATATATATATATATATATATATATATATATTGGCAGCATTTCTTCATTAATTCATATTTGATTGAACATAATAGACATTTTCTGTCTACATTTTTTGTTGATCCTTTCATATTGCCGTATTGATTTTATAATATTCGGCGGGAATTATTTGATGCATCTTCCATAATCATTTATTTCCCGAGTACTTCCGGTCCGACTTTAGGCCATCATCAGGGGAAGATGTATTATAAAAGTGATTTAACTTTTGTATGTACATTACTACTTTGTAAGAAGAAGAGCGTCAGTACTGTTGCAGTGTGTAGCATTTACTTTTAAATTTGTTTCTATAAATAGTGTCAGTGGCTAAAGACATTTAAAAGTACATTAGCACTGGTTTGAAAATTAATTCTGTTAAGTTTGGGTTGTATGTTTTTAATATGTAGTGCTTCGAGAATATGTACTTTTGCCTGTACAGATTCTCGAAGCACTACATATGAAAGGATCTACAAAAAATATGTAGACAAAAATGTCTATTATGTTCCAGGAAATATATATAAATATAAATATATATATATATATATCATCATCATCATGTCGTGCCGCCTGCACGGATATCTCTGACCATCTTTTGCCACTTCTCCCTATTATTCAACGCCTCTGGCAGGTTTTCAGGGTTACATCCTGTGTCTTCACATAGCTGCTGTATGTTCGAGCTGGTCGTCCTGCTTTTGCTTGGCCATATGTGGGGCTCCTTAGGAGTACATCACTTATGAGCTCGTCCTTGCTTCTCCAGCAGTGTCCTGCGTGTCTGGTTCGTCTAACTTGTATAGCTTTCGTGATGGGAGGCAAGTGGCCGTATAGTTGGTGTCTTGTGGGGTGTTGTCGCCAAGACCTGTTCAATATTGCTCTCAACATTCTTGTGTAATTGCCGTCTAGTTTCTTCTCCAGCCGTTTAGTTAGCGTCCATGTAGTGCATCCATACAGCAGTATCGATACAACCGCTGCCTGGAAGAAACTGCCTTTCATTTCATCGGTCAGGTCTGATTTCCATTTGATCGAGAGCCTATCGATAGCTGTCCATGCTTTCGTTAGTCGTGTGTCGATGTCTTTTTCGGCTGATGCTACTTCCTAGGTAGGTGAATTTGTTATATATATATCATCATCATCATATCGCGCTGGTAGCACGGATATCCCTGACCCTCTCTCGCCACTCCTCCCTATCGTTCATCGCCCTAGGTAGGTCTTCAGGATAACATCCCGTATCCTCACATAGCTGCTGAATGTATGTTCGTGCTGGTCGTCCTGCTTTTGCACGGCCATGTGTGGGGGGTCCATAAGAGTACATCTCTTATGAGTTCGTCCCTGCTTCTCCAGCAGTGTCCTGCATGTCTGCTTCGTCTAACGTATATATATATATATATATATATATATAATATGGCATTAAATAACTTACTATGGTTGATATGCCATAAAACCAAACCACTCCTATTTAATAATCTGTTTGTATACAGTCACGTGATTTCAAGTATTTCAATCAATTAATGATGATCCTTTGTAAACAATTTTGTTCGAACTCCAGTCACGCTATTACGATCACTTTTGGGCTAATGCCCTTGGGAAAGGTATGAAACCTCTTATCTCTCCTGCTCTGGGTTCAATAATAATTATGATAATGTTCTACAAGGATAGCTTTGGCATAAAAAAAACCCCACAAAGTTGATATGCCATGACTCAACCCCCCCCCACGCCCCAAAAAACAAGCGAATTATGGTAAGCAACAATACTTATTACAAAAAATTTGCTCATAGTTATATGCTTTCAAGTATTCCTATATAACACTAACAATTTGCACACGTACTTTTAAGCAGTTATATGGTTTCAAGTAACATATACTAATTTGTCAACAATTATAGCTTCAAATAACTATCTATAATATAAATTATTTGTATATATTTATATGGTTTCAAGTATCATTTAAAACAAATAATTTTCAGTTTTATTTGACCTATACATGGGTTTCTTACCAACTTTACCTCTCCGGGTCAATTATTGGGTACTCCACACTTCTCTAGACTCCTGAAATGATTGGTTGGGTTTAACGGCACATCAGCCTTTGTAGCTTATTTCATACCCAATCACCAATTGTTTTATCAATTGTTTGCTGTTTTTATTTCCTGGCGTCTGAGGCGCCCCCATTGAGGAAATGCCGACGAGGCCGAAGGTATTTTTGGATCTTGCCGGACGCGTGTGGGCTGCGGCCCTGTGTCTGGACCAACTTTAAAAAAGGCCTTGTGCCGTACTTGTCCAGTGGTGGGACGCAGAACAAATAAAAATTTCATATCCAATCCTGTTTATATATGATTTATAAACGAATATTTTGTTGGCAACATTTTAAACAAGGCAGAGCTCATTTCATTGTTCAGTTAAATATTTTCAAGGATTCTTATCTATCACTAATAATCTTATTTGCAAACGGTGAAATGGTTTCAACTATTGCTATCTAACACGCTAGAACTGGATCTTCACCACCGAATATAGTTTGATGTCATACCCAGGACCCCACCTTGCCAGGGATACTCTGGATATTCTAACCCTCGCTGACAGGATGAAATACGCCCATGGCTAAGATACAATAATGTTTTTCCTAGCCTCCTCCCCGTGATTTAAAGTAAGCCATTATCTTTAAACAAATTAGATATTTAGCTGTATTTGTCTAATAAATGATCCCCTGAACCCACAGGATTTTATAAGTGTTGTTGCGGTTCGTTACCGGTGGTAAGTTAGGGGATTTTTTTTCTATGGTAGTGCTCTAGAATGACAAGAGTTGACAAATATTTTCTGTGGTTCTTCGTTTGTGTGTGTGTGTGTGTGTGTGTGTGTGGCCTTGGCTCACTTTTTGGTGCTTTCGTTTCATTTCTGAATTTTCACTTTAAACCGTTATTTTGGCTTAAGGAGAAATTCTTTCTCACCAACACACGTCTCCCCCAGAGCATTGACCCTGACCCCCATTCGAGTCTGGTCTATTTATTTATTTATTTATTTCGACCTATGACGCAAAACAACTTTTCAATGCATTGACGTCATAGAGGGTGTTCCCGACCTTGATTAACTGGCTAATGTTGCAAGATGGTATTTGTGCTAAAAATAATCACTGGAGATAACCGGAGCGTTCAGTTGTGTCGTAGTTATGTCTGACTGTTACGTCATTGATTCACACAAACTTTATGAATAGACGTAGCTTTGAAGATTAAAAATGATTGTCGTTTCTCGTAGTTTGTTGTTGTCGGAAAGGAAAAAACCAAGAAAGATAAGTTTTGTGAAAACGAAGGCATAGGTGGAGAAATAAAAAATGATATTTAAGTCAACAACGAGCTGAAATAACAAAAAAATGTTTACTTATTACTTTATTCATTTGAGAGGTTTTTACACCAGTGTTAGAAGATAGTTTTCCAGTGGATTTCAATAAAGCTGGAATTCTTCTTCTTCTTCTTCTTCTTCTTCTTCTTCTTCTTCTTCTTCTTCTTAGTAGTAGTAGTAGTAGTAGTAGTAGTAGTTGTTTTAGTAGTAGTAGTTGTAGTTGTAGTAGTAGTCAACATCATCATCACGTCGTGCCGCCAGCACGGATATCCCAGACCCTCTCACGCCATTTCTCCTATCGTTCATCGCTTCTGGCAGGTCTTCAAGGCTACATCCCGTATCCTCACAGAGCTGTTGTATGTATGCTCGAGCTGGCCGTCCTGCTTTTGCTTGGCCATATGTGGGGGTCCATAGGAGTACATCACTTATGAGCTCGTCCTTGCTTCTCCAGCAGTGTCCTGCATGTCTGGTTCGTCTAACTTGTATAGCTTTCGTGATGGGAGGCAAGTGGCCGTATAGTTGGTGTCGTGTGGGGTGTTGTCGCCAGGACTTGTTCAATATTGCTCACAGGATTCTTGCGTAGTTGCCGTAAAGCTTTTTCTCCAGTCGTTTAGTTAGCATCTATGCAGTTCATCCATATAGCAGTATCGACGTAGTACACACACACACACACACACACACACACACACACACACACACACACACACACACACACACACACACACACACACATATGTGTGTGTGTGTAGTGTATATATATATATATGTATATACTATATATATTATATATGTTATATAACACACACACACATACACACACACATATATATAGGGACTAAAAATTACAGAATTATATCTTTGAAGTAAAAGAATTTTTTGGTTGGTTAGTGTTTTAGGGCATATCAACTGTTGTGGGTTATTTAACATAAATTCTTATATATATATATATATATATATATATATATGAATTAAATTCTTATATATATATATATATATATATATATATATATATATATATATATATATATATGAACTAATGTTAAATAAACCACAACAGTTGATATGCCCTAAAACACTAACCAATCATCAACTTCTTCTACTTCAAAGGTATAATTCCATTTTTTTTTCAATAAAAGAATAAAAACATGACTATTAAATATTACTTTTTTGTTTTCTCTATTTTTTTTATATTTTTTTTTATGAGAGTGATGAAAAGCTGTTTCATGATATGTAAAAAGATATTAAAACATTTTAAAAAATTCAAACTGTAAATAATCTAATAATATCCATGGCACATTCATTCTCTCCCGCTATTTTTATTTTCTTTTTCTTTCTTAGTTTGTCCTCTTTTCTTTCTTGATTTTTTTTTTCTTTTTTTCACTCACTTGTCTTTCTTCGTTTATTTCCCTCTGCCCCTCCATTCTTTCTTTCTTTCTTTCTTTCTTTCTTTCTTTCTTTCTTTCTTTCTTAATGCCTTCACCTTTTTTTTCTTGCTTTGTATGCTTTCCCTCTTTGTTTACTTTATTTTCTTCTTTTTTGTTTTCTCTTTCTTTCTCCTTTTCGTTTTCTTTATTCATATCTTTATTTTCGCTCCTTCTTTCTTTACTTCACGCTATTTATTTCTTTCACGTTCAACCTGTTTTATACGGTGTGTGACATACACGTACGATAGTTACAAACTACTGTATTAACGTGAAAATGCCGTAGAGTTTGGTAATAAATTATACTTAATGATATCCATTTTATTGTACAATGTTCCATTAGAAATAATAAAATCCTGTTAACTCTAGTTTTGATGAAAATTAGCTCTTCATAAAAATTGTTATGTTATTGGTCAAGTGAGTTGAGTGTTCGTCAATGGCCCTAGAGACCAGCGTTCAATCCCAGGTTGAATCACACCAAAGACTCAAAAAATGGTACTTGCTTAACACACAGTCTTACTTTTATGAAAGTACTTATTCCCTAACGATTATATATATACAGGGTCCATGTTGTGGCATTGACGCTTCTACTGAGGAAAGAGTATTGGCTTTTTATTAACATTTGCCAATATAACGGTACTAACTATCAACTACAATTTATTCATTCACAAACTGGATTGGAAATCACTTTACTCTAATACTTAGGGAATTTTATGTGTACTGCTCTCATGAAAATCTTCAAGTACCGTTTTGCTGGATTATCTTTATACACAGAAACACACACACACACACACACACACACACACACACACACACACACATATATATATATATATATATATATATATATATATATATATATATAAAGTAAAGTAAAGTTAGCGACCGTAGTCGAGGGCGACACGAAGGCTCCCTTTTTATTAGCTAATGCACCAAGGTATTGGGGAGGGCGTTACTCCTTTCCTTCGACTGCTCCACTTTACCCTTCTTAAACAAAGAGGCGTCTAATACCATTTTTGAGTCTTTGGTATGATTCGACGTGGGATTGAACCTCGGTCTCCCAGGCCATTGGCGACCACTCTACTTACTAATGTGTGTGTGTTAAACGAAATAGTTTTAAACCTTCATTTCAGTCAGGGAGGTTCTGTTTTAAAACTGATATAGTGTCTGAAAATAGTTTTAAAACGTAAGGTATTTCCTTAAAATAAAATCCTACCATATCTATCTTATTTTGTTTATATCTACCAATTTGAAACATTTTGGAACTATCTGCTTCTCCCTCCCCCCCTCTCTCTCACTAATTTACTTGTCATCTATCTAGCTAAGTAATATCATCATCATCATCATATCGTGCTGGTAACACGGATATCCCTGACCCTCTCTCGCCACTCATCCCTATCGTTCATCGCCCTCGGTAGGTCTTCAGGATAACATCCTGTATCCTCACATAGCTGCTGAATGTACGTTCGAGCTGGTCGCCCTGCTTTTGCGCGGCCATGTGTGGGGATCCATAAGAGTACATCTCTTATGAGTTCATCTCTGCTTCTCCAGCAGTGCCCTGCATGTCTGGTTCGTCTAACTTGAATAGTTTTCGTGATAGGGGGCAGGTGGCCGTACAGTTGGTGTCTTGTGGGGTGTTGCTGCCAGGACTTGTTCAGGATTGTGTAATTACCATCCAGCTTCTTCTCCAGCCGTTTTGTTAGCGTCCATGTAGTGCATCCATATAGCAGTATCGATGTGACCGCTGCCTGGAAGAAACTGCGTTTCATTTTATCGGTTAGGTCTGATTTCCATATAATCGATAGCCTATTGATAGCTGTCTATGCTTTCGTTACGATGTCCTTTTCGGTTGATTCGACGCTGCTTCCTAGGTACGTGAATTTGTCTACTAGTTTAAGTGGGGTTCCTTCAACCCCTCCGCTCGGGCAGGATATGACACAAGGTCAATTTTTAAGCGGAGTTTAACAGGTTTGAATTTAGAGTTTTTCTTCACCAAGGCTGAAGAAACCAGTCTGCCCTACTATTTACCCATAACTGGAGGGGGAATAATTGGATTCATACCTCTCCCAAAGGTATTAGTGCTATGTGAAATGCAATCAGTCTCGTCGACGATTTGAACTCGTGTCGCCGTGTCCATTTCACCCATTACACCACGGGAACCTCCAATGTGTGTGTGTTACGAAACCAAATTATTTAAATTTATTACTTTTTAGTACTAATTTGAATGAAAAAAAGACGTAAAATCAAGAGGCCGGGTTTTTCTTTAATGGTATGGCGGTTTCGAATAAAAATAGATTCAACAGTTTTTTCTTTTTTGTATTTTTTATGCATATGAACTAACATTTCGAAATCTTTAAAATTAAAGTTGGATTTGTTTCTAAATTATCTGTGGCAAAAAGGGTTAAAGTTTATGACTATAAGATTCATGTGTTTTATAGAATAGAAGATATGATCATCTAAAACGTTTTAAATTAAGTTCTATCTCTATCATTGTCTTTTAATTAATAGAAGACTTCTGAAACTATGGTAAGACGGAAAGATCTTAATTTCTTTGAGTTTTAATATTGCAAGTCAGCATTGATTTTAATTTATCAAACGCTATTTAAGTGATTTTTTGTTTACCATATGAGTTGATATAAATGAAATTGGCGACCGTAGTCGAGGGCGATCAGAAGGCTCCCTTTTCAATAGCTACTACAGCGAAGTGTAGGGGAGGGCGCTACTCCTTTCCCTGGATTTCTCCACTTTACCCTTGATACGTACATTATATTGCTGAGTGTAAAGCAAGGAGTTATCAAGTACCATTTTTAAAGTCTTTGGTATGACGCGACCTGGGATTGGCATATGTAGATGTAATTTTGAATATACATGTATATACATTTATTGTACATTTTGAGAAATCAGTTGGACAGATTTTTTTTATATATTATACACTTAGCTCTAAGTATATACAGTTCAGAAGATTTAGCCTCTCACAGTTTTTTGGAAGGGCAATGAAAACTTTTCTCATATAATGGTCCGACAGAATGATCTTCCGGGATGAAAATCATATACGTCCAAAACCACCAGAAATTCTGCCGGACCTTGTATATGTTAATATCTATCTATCTATCTATCTATCTATCTATCTATCTATCTATCTATCATGTATAGTCAGCTACTGATAGTTTCGTTACATAACAACTCCTCAAAGTGGCTAGACACACGAGATGCTTCTAGTTGGCTTCACAAGAAAATATATTTTTACTCATAGAGACAGACTATTTAGGTTTCTTATTATAAAAAAACAACTTTTAAATTTAATTTCACGTTGGCTGTTTTCGTTCAAAATCGGCATAAACATGCCTTTTATGGACATTTGACATACCCAGCTTTTGTGACAAGCAAACCATGAAAATCACTAGTCTTGTTTAATATAGTCTGCTTTTTTCTTTTTCAATCCTATGTGATATCGTCATGTGTTATATATGGAAGGCAAAATGCATAGTAATAGTCACGAGTTTTACAAATCAGCAGATATATTAATCAGCACTTTTTTTCCATCTCACCGTGACACAACTTCGTAATCGTTAAATAATGACCTCCTTCTCTCTCTCTCCCTCTCTCTTTCCTTTCATTTAAATAAATTGATACTTATTCATATCTAGAAAATAATAAAATTAGACATTTTGTGAGATTTTCGATAGTATCTGGAATCTCCGATTGAACCTGAATTTCTCGCCCCAATGAAGACCTCTATGTAAACAAGACCCGTCATAAATAAACGATAAAAACAAATTCTATTCAACAATACACATTTGTTTTCTCACCGTTAAATGGTTCCATGTATCGCTATGTATGACAAACAATTCAGTTTACTCTATGTTAAATGGTCAAGCAATTCTCTTTCTAATAATTCAATTTAGCATTAGTCAACAAAGTTAAATGGTTCTAATTATTGCTACGTATGACTAACAATTCAATTGAACATCAGTCATTTATTTGAGCACAGATAAATGGTCTAACAGTTCTCTTTCAAACAATTCAATTTAACCCACATCATTTGTTTGCACACAGTTTGTCATGCAGTTCTATTTGACCCATAGATAGGACCCTATCCGGTGATACCACTGTGGGTCTGAATAGACCAGAGAACAGTGAAGGGGTACTCTGTATCCCCCCCACCCAAATCCAGTATTACTGGAGCCTCACGATCAGATTGTTTAGTGTCATATCCAGGACACTCGTTGAGAGGAGAGAACCTTACCCCCCCCTGCAGTGATGCAGTCGGTGTATTCTGCAGCCCTAGCCGACTGAACTGTTTTTAGTGCTTGGATGCATTGGACGCGTTCACCTTTATTTGTTAGAACTTCCATGGAAAAAAAGGTGGATTTTATTAGAACATAACCAAGCCATTCTTTTATTTATTCGGATTAATGGCATATCAACTCTTATGTGTAATTTAATGCCAAATCCTGTTTTATATATATATTTGATTGAACATAATAGATATTTTTTGTCTATATATTTTTTTGTTAACCCTTTCGAATTGCCGTATTGATCTTATGATATTCGGCCGGAATTGGTTGATAAACCTTCCATTATTAGTTATTTCCCAATTACTTTCGACCCAACTTTGGGCCATCATCAAGGGAGGATGTATTACAAAAGTGATGTAACTTTTGTATGTACATTACTACTTTGTAAGAATGAGCGTTTGTACTGTTGTATCGTGTAGCGTTTACTTTTCGAATTTGTTTCTATAAATAGTGAATTGTTTCTAAAAATAGCGTCAGTAGCTAAAGACATTTAAGTACATTAGCACTGGTTTCAAAATGAATTCCACTAAGTTTGGGTTGTATGTTCCCCAGATGATGGCCCAAAGTTGGACAGAAAGTACTTGGGAAATAACTAATTAGGGAAGGTTTATCAACCAATTCCGGCCGAATATCATAAGATCAATACGGCAATTCGAAAGGATTAACAAAAAAAATGTACACAAAAAATGTCTATTATGTTCAATCAAATATATATTAATGAAGAAATACTGCCAAAATATTCATATTTTAAACTCCATGATCCCGCAGCTCATAAATATAACAGCACTTTGGAATACAGACGTGATCTCGTGAAGAGACAAATTACACTCTGTAAGAATAACATCAATCCACTAAACCTTGAATCCCCAAAAATACGAGAAAATCTTGAAAGCTCCATTCTACTCAATGCAACAGCAGAAACGCTCATTCTTACAAAGTAGTAATGTACATACAAGAGTTACATCACTTTTGTAATACATCCTCCCCTGATGATGGCCCAAAGTTGGGCAGAAAGTATTAGGGAAATAACTAATTGTGGAAGGTTTATCAACCAATTCCCGCCGAATACCATAAGATCAATACGGCAATTTTTTCGAAAGGATTAACAAAAAAATATGTAGACAAAAAATGTCTATTATGTTCAAATATGAATTAATGAAGAAACGCTGCCAAAATATACATATATTCATTAGTGTGTGTGTGTGTGTGTGTGTGTGTGTGTGTGTGTGTGTGTGTGTGTGTGTGATTTGTACGTGACTAGTGTGTAGGCAACGTTATTTTTAAATGACTTAGAGTTCATTGGTTTGCACACAGTTAAACAGTTTCAAATAAAAGAGTAAATAATTCTATTTGTCCCATAGATGGGACCCTGACAGGTAATGTTACACACAGTAAGTAGACCTGGGAATAATGGCAATGAAGGGTGGCCAAGTCAGCTGGGTCTGCCGAATATACCGACTACATCCCTGTAGTGGGTTAAGGCTCCCCCGACGAGGCTGGCTCAATCAGCTGGGGCTGCAGAATACACCAACTGCTTCTCTGCAGTGGGATAAGTTTTCCCCCAACGAGTGTCCTGATATGACACTAAACAATCTGATGGTGAGGCTTCAGTAATTCTGGAGCTTTGGGGAATAGGGAGTACCCCTTTATTGCCATCGCCCCCAGGTTAACTCTCGCTAGTATAGTAGCACTTGATAGGGTGCTACCTATGGGTCAAATAAAACGAAACTGTGTACTTATGCTAAACTGAATTGTTTGAAATAAAACTGTTTTGACATTTTACTGACTGGAACTACACAAAATTCTTTAGTGTCATACGAAGGACACTCGTTGGGAGGGGGGTTCTTACTTCTCTGCAGAGTTGTAGTTGGTGTATAGCTCCTGCTGAGACGGTGGAGAATAGTTCGGAAATGGTAATTAGAAACCGTAAAATGAAATTATAATCAGCACTTGTGATCATTGAACCCGGGACAGATCTAATAAATTCCAGTACAACTGAGTATCACCCACCTCCAATTACAACCCACTGATAAGGGGTTAACATAAAAAATTTATCTGAAAATGAATATCAGCCATGATATTTATTTAAGTTCATAATCCACCTTAATTCCTTTACGTTATCGTCTTTTGTCAGTTAAATGGTTCTTTTTTGCTGGTTGCTCATTGAAGTAAGACCATATGATAGACAACAAGGAAGTTTATTGTAAAAGGCGGAGGGGATAAACACTCACGAAAATTAATTACTCTTAATTTGAAATCTTCTCTATATAAGAAGGGAGAACATAGGAGATTGCCTGTCTTTGCGGGTCGTAGACAGTTGTCACTAATCTTCGTGAGCTTTCGATAGTAGCTACAGCGAAAAATCAATAGCCCTAACATTAAGTATTTCCCCAGCCCTTTCGCTATGGGGAAGATGTGATAAAAAGTCAATTTTAAGCGGAGTAAAGCTGGTCTGAATTCAGTTTTACTTCTAGACTAGTTGCCTAAGGACTAAAAAAAAATGTTTCTGAGGTCCTTTTTTATACTGAAATAAAATGAGTAGCAAACACACAACTATAAGATTACAAGAAGACACGTATTGAAATAAAAAAAAAAATTGGGCTTACAGTGTATAGTGAAATACTGCTAGATAGAAATTATACAAGAATGCAATGAGCTATTTTGAACAAATACTGGAAGCAATACCCCAGGAAATAACACCTTTATGACAACTTACTTCCCATCTAAAAAACATCCGCGATAGACGAACAACACCTGCGGGACACTGCTGGAGAAGCAAGGATGAACTCTATAGTGACGTTCTTCTATGTACCCCTACACATGGACGAGCCAGAGTTGGCCGACCAGTAAGAACTTACCTCAGCTCTGAGCAGACACAGGAGGTAGTTTGGAAGACCTACCGGGAACGATTGATGATAGGGACAGATGAGGAGAAAGTGTCAGGGAAATCCGTGCTATTAGCGCAATTAATGATGATGATGATCTGTGTGCAAACAAATAATCTCTGGTGCGGTTAAAAACTTTATTTACAAACTATTCGTTTAGAAAACATATATTTAATATGTATTGTATAAAGAGAACGGAAAGAATAATGCATATAAAAGGATGAGAAAAAATTTATTAATTAGTTCCACCAACGCGTTTCGACTGGGATTATTTAAGATGGGAAATTACGAAATTTGTCATCTTCAGGCTGGGAATTATGAATTTGAAATAACGGTTTGAACGAATAAAGAAAAATATTTCACATTATAACCCTATCGAACAAAGGCCAGGATTCTATAAAATTTCAACTTAACCGAAATTACGTTGACGGATTTCAATTTACTCTAACATCGATAATTAAACAGATATTTCTAGTTTCCCCTTTCTTCACGCTTCCTCATTTCTTTCCTTCTTTCTTCCCTCTTCCCTTCGTTTCTTCTTTCTTTCGTTCTTTATTCCTTCTTCTCGTTTCTTCTTTCTTTCGTTCTTTCTTCCCTCTTCCCTTCGTTCTTTCTTCCCTCTTCTCGTTTCTTCTTTCTTTCGTTCTTTCTTCCCTCTTCCCTTCATTTCTTCTTTCTTTCGTTCTTTCTTCCCTTTTCCCTTCATTTCTTCTTTCTTTTGTTCTTTATTCCTTCGTCTCGTTTCTTCTTTCTTTCGTTCTTTATTCCTTCTTCTTGTTTCTTCTTTCTTTCGTTCTTTCTTCCCTCTTCCCTTCATTTCTTCTTTCTTTCGTTCTTTCTTCCCTCTTCCCTTCGTTTCTTCTTTCTTTTGTTCTTTATTCCTTCTTCTCGTTTCTTCTTTCTTTCGTTCTTTATTCCCTCTTCTTGTTTCTTCTTTCTTTCGTTCTTCATTCCCTCTTCCCTTCATTTCTTCTTTCTTTCGTTCTTTCTTCCCTCTTCCCTTCGTTTCTTCTTTCTTTTGTTCTTTATTCCTTCTTCTCGTTTCTTCTTTCTTTCGTTCTTTCTTCCCTCTTCCCTTCGTTTCTTTTTTCTTTCGTTCTTTCTTCCCTCTTCCCTTCGTTTCTTCTTTCTTTCGTTCTTTATTCCCTCTTCTCGTTTCTTCTTTCTTTCGTTCTTTCTTCCCACTTCCTCTCGTTTCTTCTTTCTTTCTTTCTTCTTCCCCTCGTTTCTTCTTTCTTTCGTCCTTTCTTCCCTCTTCCCATCGTTTCTTCTTTCTTTCCTTCTTTCTTCTCTCTTCCCCTTTGTTTCTTCTTTCTTTCCTTCTTTCTTCCCTCTTCCCCTTTGTTTCTTTTTATAAACTTTTTTCTCCTTAACTTGTTTAAAAATTTACGTTTCATGACGTAAAGTTTTCGAATATCTTTCTGTATTAGTTCAAACTGCTATCTTAAATTCATAATTCCCACTCTGAGGATGACAAAAATGTTGGGAATTTGTTGACTTAAACCCTTGAAATTAAAGGAGACATTCCTTTTTCTTTATGGCTAGCGCAGTTAATCATTTAGACATGAGATAACTTCCAGTCAAATAACGAAACAACACATCAGGACTGCTATCAACACACGAGGTGTTTCATTTATTTTATAACAACAAAAAACAAAACAAAAGTCTAAGGGCAGGTAACTCACCATTACAAAAATGTTTTCGGGCAGATAACCTCTGGCCCTACTGTTATTACTCACTAAAGTAAATTTCAACAAAAAATTCCTCTTTACCTGAATTTTTCGTAATTTCATATCTTAAATATACTATATCGAAACGTGTTGGTGGGATTAATCAAAATAATTTTTCTCATCCATTTAATACGTATATGTATAAACAGGATTTGGCATTAAATAACCACTAAGGGTTGATAAACCAACCAACCCTACTCGTAGCCAACTCAACCTACTTTTAACTCCATGAAAGGCAGTACAGTGAAGTTAAGCAACGATGGGCCTGTTCAGTACTTAGTTGGGTAGCAAGTTAGAGACAGCTGGTTCTGTTGAAATCGTACGGAGCTTTGCGCGAAATTACCATACAAACCAACAAAAATCTTCAGTTTTTGAAGTTAAAGTTACGCTTCATTAATGCAAAGCTTATTGACAGGGTGCCCAATGAATAACTATATTATTTTATAGACATTTAAGAACGTTCTTGAATGTGATGGACATTGCTATATCCTCATAGAGCGTTATATGTGCGTTCCTCTAATAAAACTTCGCGCTATGATGTACCCTTTTTTACTGGATGAGGATTTTGGTGATGAATAACGAGAGCACCCCCCTCGAAATATTACGATATAAACTAATTCCTTTAATTCTTCCAGTTATTCTTCATTATATTCAATGTTTTCATTTTTTTGTTTCCTTTTCTTTTTTGACCAATTGGCTGGGGCTGTTGAATTCACCAACTGCTTCTCTGCAGAGGGTTAAGACCCCTCCCCAACGAGTGTCCTGGACATGACAATAAACAATCTGATTATGAGGTTACAGTAATGCTGGATTTTTGTTGAATGCGGAGTACCCCTTTATTGTCATCGCTCCCAGTTCTACTCTGGTAGCACCTGATAGAATCCTATCTATGGATCAAATAGAACTAATCTGTGTACTTATGTAAAACTGAATTGCTTGAAATAGGATTGTTTTATGACTTAAAACGCGTTCTTATGCTAAACTGAATTGTTTAAAATAGAACTGTTTTTAACATTTAACCGTGTGTAAACAAAAACTATACTAATGCAAAACTGAATTGTTTGAATTAGAACTGTTTGACAAAACTGAAGAGCTTGAAATAAAAATGTTTTTGACAATTAAACTGTGTACTTATGTGAAACTGAATTGTTTGAAATAGAACTGTTTATTTGTATAAAAATGGATTTGGCATTAAATAACCTACAAAGTTTGATATGCCATAAAATACAAACAACCAAACCAAACTTTTTCTTTTTCTTCTTTTTTTCCTTTTCTTTTTCCCTTTCCTTTTTCTACTCTTTGCCTACTCATACCAAACAATCTTTCAATCATTTGTCTGCACATTTTTGCCCTTTTTGTGTAAAATATTTTGTAAATGTTATCCAAGTACCTGACCAGACTCGATATTGTTTCATTTTGGTTCTCAACGTGATGTGGCCTTAAATGAGGTGTCAAGATTTTTGCATTAAGCATCTGGATAGTTTTCCTAAATTCCTTCGTAAATGTGTTATGTTTAACAAGCAAGTAACACAGATCAATCACGACTGAGTTGAGTTCAATCCTTACAACTTTTTTTTCTTTCTATAAGGGTACCTCATCACATTTTCTTCGTTATTTCTTGAAGCATTCTGGGGGGGGTGTCCTCGTGGTGTAATGGTTACAGCGATGGACTGTGGAATCATAGTAAGCGAGTTCGTACTACAGTCGCGCTATTACGTTCACTTTCGGGCAAATACCCTTGGGAAAGGTATGAACCCCCTTATCCTCCCAGCTACGGGTTAAATAGTACCACTACTGTTCTTCTAGGAGAATAGCTATGGCATTAGATAACCTACGAAGGTTGATATGCCATTAAACAAAGAAACCAAACCTTGAAGGATTCTTACACCTTAAATATACACCATGCTCTTATTTATTTATTTAGAAAGAGGATGCCCAAATGAATAACGATTTCATAGGCTTTAAAGAACGTTCCTGAACGTCTGAAATAGTTCAAGTTCGTTCGTTCCCACGAAGCCAACTCTTAGCAACAAGCAGTAGCAACGATTATGTCTAATGTATGCTAAAGTGAATCGATTGTCGATAAAATTACTTTATATTTTCAACAAAAAGGAATATACGTTTTAACTATATGGCCCAATTGTGTTACTATATTAAAGGCCGGGACTTTACGTCAAACAGTAAATAGGGAAGAAATGGGGGATTCCTTAGTTGGCATCAAGTGACATATATTAGGTCTTGGGTGTGTCTACAAGAAATTCTATGTGCACAAGATTGTACTGTTGTTTCTTCGTGTGGGCAGAAGAAAAACCCATTTTCAGTGGTCGTCTACAGGAATATATATATATATATATATATATATATATATATATATATATATATATATATATATATATATAAGTATGTATTTGTCATAGGATGAGTCGACACATAAATATTTATGTGTGAGTGAACAAGCACAAGAAAACTTGTCCTTGTTGACCCGCACATTCAAACCATGGTCGATGAATTAAGCCGAACATAAACATCGACTAATTGATTTTTTAACGTCATGTCAACGATCGGGGACAATATAATGCCCAGAGGTTAGAGAATCGCGTATATTCTACGTTTATATTTACATTTTTGTGTTATTGTTGTTGTTTTTTTTTTGGGGGGGTAATAATTTGTTTAAACGATTTTTTTAATGATTACTTTGTTACCGGTCATGTGTGCGTTTATAATTTTGTGATATAATTTTTATTTCTCTCATAAACAAGTATCTTGATTGTAGCGAGTGCATGGGGCTAAGTCGATACTTGTTGTCACATGTTTTCGACAAGGATCTCGAACGTTGGGAATCGCCATGGCACACGTGACAGGACACAAACGTCCTTGCTTAATAAATACACTTTATTTACGGTCGTCGTTCAAGGCCTATGGCGTAACGGTTACCGTGTAAGGAAATTGACTCGTCGAGACGACAGCCCGGTCGGCGAGGCATAGAATAGGCTAATTGTATCCACTGTTGAGGTGGGGAGACCAACCCAAAAAAGAGATGTCAGGGGTATGACACCAAATCGCATTTCATCATGAAGCTCCAGTTCTAGTACTCGGCGGGTTTGGTTTTATTTTATGGCATATCAACCACTGTAGGTTATTTAATGCCAAATCCCCTTTATACATATATAATAAATATATAGGATTTGCTTTTGTTGGGTTTAATGGCATATCAACCGTTGTTGGTTATTTAATGCCAAATCCTCTTTATACATATATATTAAATATATATGATTTGATTGGGTTTTATGGCATATAAACCATTGTAGGTTATTTAATGCCAAATCTTCTTTATACATATATATCAAATATATATGATTTGGTTTGGTTGGGTTTTATGGCATATCAACCATTGTAGGTTATTTAAAACCAAATCCTCTTTATACATATATATCAAATATATATGATTTGGTTTGGTTGGGTTAGCGCGACTGGAGTTCGAACTCGTTTACAACGATACTGCAGTCCATCGCTTTAACCATTAGGTCACGAAGACACACCTAGAATAAAACAACTGTTTAAAAATTATTCATATTCAATAGGACTGTGTACGAAAACAAATCTCTTTTAAAAAATTGCCTCGTCGGCTGGGTCTGTTGGTTGGTTGGTTGGTTGGTTTGTGGCATATCAACCTTTGTAGGTTATTTAACGCCAAACCCATTTTTATTCAAATAGTCAGTTCTATTTCAAAAACTTCAGTTTAATATGAGTACACAGTTTAATTATCAAATACATTTCTATTTCAAGCAATTCACGTTATTCAAACAGCTCTAATTCTGTTTAGTATAAGAACAAATTTTGTTTACACACAGTTAAATGTCAAAACAGTTTAGCGTCAGTAGAGTTTCAATGTCAAAAGCAGTTCCATTTCAAACAATTTAGTTTAGCATAAGCACGCAGTTTAATTGTCAAAAATATTTCTATTTCAAGCAATTCGATTTAGTCAAACAATTCTAATTGAAACAAGTTTTTTCTAATAACATTTTAAACAAACCTGAACTCATTTTCCTTCACAGTTAAGATTTCAAGCATTTCATTCTATTTACTTTTCCCTATTTATTTGCTCACAGTTAGATTACTACGAGAGTTGCTATGTAACTGTAAGAATTTAACATCAGTCATTTGTCTGTACACATTTAAATAGATATGTATATATAAGAGATAAACAATTTAAAAGGTGATTTAGCTTCTAAGTTTGCCCACAGTTTAGTGTTTTCAAGTGTTGTAGTTTTTGATTATTTCTTCAAGATTAAGGCTGGCAAGTACGCGGTCTGTTTCGCTATCCATACTTTGGCTGGGGCTGTGGAATACATCAACTGCATTTCTGTAAAGAGGTAACACCCTACCCCAACTAATGTCCAGATATGACTCTAAACAGTTTGATGGTGAGGCACAGTAATGCTGGAGCTTTGGGGAATGCAAAGTTCCCCTTCATTGCCATCGCTCCCGGGTCTACTGTGGCCCGGACTGGTAGCACCTGAAATGGTCCTATCTATGGGTCAAATTGAACTGTTTGACATTTAAACTGAGAGCAAACTAATGATTCATTATAAATTGAATTGTTAGAATTAGAACTGATAATTTAATTGTGTATAAACAAATGACTGATGAAATAACAAAATAGCCTCGTGCAAGATTTGAAATCTGACCACCAATTTCTTTTTGTTCCATGATAACCTTAATGCTAAGTGTTTTAAGTAGTTAATGTCTCGTTAACCATCGCAAAACATGCAAGCAAAGACAATAAAGGAAGGTCAAGTCATTTTATATTGTTCCATAAGTGTTACTGACCTATTGTTTGTTTTTGTTTTTGTTTGTTTGTTTGTTTGTTTTTTTTTGGTTTTTTTTGTAAATGTTAAGTAGGAAACGCAATGGGCTTGGATTCTTAGAGATAATAACTCCGCTTAATTGTATGAAAATTGAAATACTAATCCCCCTTGAGGTGCAGTTTAAAAGATGACGTTACTGCAGGGGAATGCTTATTTGATGACATCTTTAAAGTCAGGGAAACCTTTGAATATAAACACATTTCACGCGATGACGTTATTTAAGCGTAACAAAAATAAAAATAGCTTGAAAAAGGCCGTTTATTTTTCGGCGGAATTACCTGTTATATTAGCGTAATTTATGATATTGAGAGACATTTATGAGTTGATTGCAATAGATAGATAGATAGATAGATAGATAGATATGAACACTGGTGCTTAAAATTTCTCGGACAAATCAAGTAAATTTCCTTTTTTAATTTAAGAGTAAAGACTCCTCCCAACAATAGGTGTTCTGAATACGACTCTAAACAATTTGATGGTGAGGCTCTAGTCCTGGAGTTTTAGGGGATGTGGTGTGCTTCTTTATTACTCCCAGTTCCACTTTGACTCGGACTTGTAGTACTTGTTAGAATCCTATTTATGAGTCAAATAAAACTGTCTAATGATTTACTATGCCTGAAACCAATTAACTGTGTGCAAATAAAACTTTAATGTTAGATAGCAATAATTGAAACCTTTTAACAGTGTTCAAACAAATGAGCTCAAGATTATTTCAAAATTGTGTTACATACAAATTATTTGTTTACAAATTGTATATATATATATATATATATATATATATATATATATATATATCGAAGAAAATAATGGATAGTAATCCGACAATTTGTGAAGAAAAATTGACAAGTAATCCAAATAGAAAGTAGGGCTTTATAAAGAAACAAAGTCAGTCGACATTATATATATATATATATATATAAAGGATCTGTCATTAAATAACCCACAAGTGTTGATATAACATAAGTGGTTGGATTGATTTTATGGAAAGTCAAACCATGTTGGGTTATCTAATGCAAAGGTCAGTCTTTTCTCAAGCAAAGGAAGAAGTGTGAAGGTTTCCCGATCGGTATATCGATTCCATCAAGTCCCCGGATGAACGCGTGCTGCGAGCGAATCGCGAGATTCGTGATGCCTTTCGGGCGCACTTTCGTGTTCGCTTTGCCCGCTCTCCTGATATCCCGCTTCAGGAGCTTCGCAGCTATCTTGCCGACTTCCCCCGCCTTGGGGCGGCTGAAGCGGCTAGTTGCGAGGGTGTGATTACTGAATGCGAAGTCTGTGATGCGTTGAAGCAGGTCGGCCTCAACAAGTCGCCAAGACTAGATGGTTTATCCTACTAAGTTTACCTGAGGCTGCCGCACATGTTTGTGCCTATTCTGACTGATATATTCAACCATTGGATCACCCAGGGAGCCATCCCTGGTAGCGTTATCAAGGGCGTGATCACATTACTAAAGAAAGGCGGCAAGCATGTTTGGGAAGGTTTAGATGATTACGGGCCCATAACTCTGCTTAACACAGAGTTAAAGATTTTGGCCCGGGTCTTAGCGAATCGTTTACAGCTTGTCATTCACGGCCACGGAAAGAGATATATCGGGAGCTAGTGGTGGGTTCCACTTCGGACCCTCTTAGAGAGCGGCGCAGCTAGACGGCGGAGGAGATCCGCTCCCACTGGAATTGGGCGCCAGGATCAAGCTTCTTGAACAACTCCGAGTTTTCGCTCGCCTGGTGACCTGCACGGAATGCGTTACCATTTCTCGGCTTGAGCTTCGGAGTGAGCCAGGCAGACATGCCCGATTGTGCTCGCTGCGGCAGTGGTTAGGAAGAAACGACTGAGCACGCCTTCTACAACTGCGAACGAGTTCACCCGTTCTGGGATCACGTCGGGGAGTGGACGGCTCGCATCGAACCCAAGCAGCTAGTGCTGCTCGACGTTGGTTACGTCGTGGACAACGTTCTTCCTCCGTTTCAGGGTGAGAAGCGTGTGGTGTTTCTCGCAATCCTAGCTGTAGCTCGAATGGTGATTTGGACAACGCGAAAGAAGGAATTGTATGACGATGCAAGCTTTTCTCATCGTGATCTGGTTTTGTATTTTAGGCATCAGCTTAGGGTCAAAATCAGATGCGATAGAAAACGCTTGGACCGCATAACATTCGACAAAAGGTGGGTAAATGCAGCAAGCCAGGTCGTACGAAAGGGGGGCAATGTTAGAATCATCCATCCCTCCTCTTCCTGTTCATGGCGTCTACAGTACGGGTCTTTCGGGACCCCACCCTGGGTAAGTAGGAAAAGCTTTTTTTCCCCTTGAAGCCTAGTTGTTGTGGGTCATCATCCCCGTCATCTAGTTGCTAGTCTCCAAGATCTTCCCCACTCCCATTATTATTTGTACCTCAACCCTCATTCTAACCCGCTTTTGTTGAAGAACGGGGAATTCCACATGTATATATTGCATAACATCTGTCATTAACTGCCCATACTGCGCCCAACCCTGTATTTTTTGCCCCATTACGTTAGGATCCCTCTCCCACTTAGGTTAGGTCCGGCTTGTTTTTGGTGTTTTCGGACACCGAAAAACAGTCGGCCTCCATTTCGTAGACGGGGTGATGGGAGGGCAACCAAATGGGGAATTTTTTTCCTTATTTTTTTCGCATTTTTCGTTTCGGGGTTTTTCTCTTATTTCCATCATACAAAATTTACTGTAAATAAATCATAAATTGTAAAGAAAATTATATTTTACATCCGGGGTTTTAAGTATGTCTCTTCACAAAGCAAATGTGGAGTTCTGGTGGTTGTAGCGCGCATGGCGATGGATGACTCTTTATATATTGTACTGTTGAAAGGGTCGGCGAATGTGGCTAGCTAGGTTCCCATAGTATTCTTAGAAACAGCATGACCGCTACCTTCCCCTCCCCCATAAAACTTCAAAGCCTTGTGCCTTCCTTTTATTTTTCAAGGAAATAAACAGTCTTTTCTCAAGCAAATGTCGTTTCAAGTATTCCCATCAAATACTAATACTTAATGGCATATTAACTCCTTTCAGGTGCCTGTGGTGTAGTCGTTATCGTCGTAGGAAATGGACACGGCGACACGAGTTCAAATCCTGGACGAGACTGATTGCATTTCACATAGCACTAGTACCCTTGGGAAAGGTATGAATCCTATTATTCTCCCTCCAGCTATGGGTAAATAGTAGGACAGACTAGGTTCTTCAGCCTTGGTGAGGCAACTAGTCTAGGAGAAGGAAAACTCTGAATTCAAACCTGTTAAAGTCCGCTTAAAAATTGACCTTGTGTCACATCCTGCCCGAGTGGAGGTAAATAGTATCAACTCCTTTCAATTTTGATTCATTTGTAAATACTTGATCACTCTGACTCGGATTAGTAGTAAAAGTTTTATTCGACCCATACATCGAACCCTATCTATGAGTCAAATAGAACTGTTTGATCTTTGAAATATGCGTAAAAAAATGACTGATGTTTACTTGAATCGTTTATGATACAAAGCTATATTTGGAACGATGCAAACAAATGAATAATGTTGAATATAAATTATTTGTGTTAGATAACAGTACTTGAAACTCTTTAACAGTATGCCAATAATTGAATTATTTGTATTACATAGTAATACATGGAACCATTTGATCGTGTGCAAATTAATGAATAGAATTGTTTGTGTGAGGTAGCAATACTTGAAGCCATCTGTAGGCAAAAAATGAAATTACCTACAAACTATTCCGTGGGGGTGTCCTTGTGGTGTAATGGTTAAAGCGTAGTAAGAGTTCGAACTCCAGTCGCGCTATTACAGTTCGCTTTCGGGCAAATACCCTTGGGAAAGGTACGAACCCCCTTATCCTCCCAGCTATGGGTTAAATAGTACCACTACTTTTCTTCTAGGAGAATGGCTTTGGCATTAAATAACCTACAAAGGTTGATATGCCATTAAACAAAGAAACCAAACTAAACCAAAACAAACTATTCCCTTACAAATCATATATGTATATCCATTTAACTGTGTGCAAACAAATGATTGTAAGTAGAATTATTCGTGTTAGATTAAAAATACCTGAAACATTTAACTGTACGAAAAAAGTATTGTCAGGCTCATTTAAAAATGTTATCGACAAAATATGTTTACAAATCCTTGTATATCTATAAAGAGGATTTGTCATTAAATAACCTACAATGGTTGATATGGCATAAGAAAGCATATATATTGAATATGTATGTGTTATATAATATATGCCATGGATTTTCGGTTCGTTCCTAGTGACGCCGTGTGCTTTGACAAGCTGTCATGTTTTGATTAGTAAAGAGGGCAGCACGCCCAGGGCACTCGGGTACTAAACAGAGTGCTGAGAATCGCAGTCGAGCGAGGGACACGCAGCCGATCAGAGGTGTCTTGGCTTGCAAGGGAGTGAAAGCGTTGGCCCCCACTGGCTCCCGGAAGAAGATGTGGGAAGAAGAAGTCCTCTCTCTGAGTATATGTCTCTCCATCTTTCTCTCAAACAACCACAAACAGTGGTCCCCTTTAGAGAATAAAATGAGAGATATATTTTTATAAGTGTTTCGTTTGTATCTATACTGTTATTATTGAGATTATCAAATTTCGGCTTTACAACATGAGTGTATTTGGTGCTGAAGGACAATTCATACCTACATAGCATAATTTTTTAACCTGAATTTAAACCTAGACGATCAAGGAAGAGGCCGATGAAGATGTTGACTAATAGAGGAAAAGACTGGGAGAAAACGAAAATGAAGAAGAAGAAACAATTGGAAATGCAACAAAACTTGGAGGAAAGAAGGAAAACTAAGAGAAAATCGGGAACAGAAAGAAGAATTCAAAACATCAAGAAAATTAGAAATGAAAAGCTGAAATGAATCTGAAAAAAAAGAACAAAAAAGTAACAACGAAACAAAACGAACGAGACACGAAAAAAAAAAAGCAGAGGAAAAAATGCAACAGACCAACAACAACAAAAAAAGGAGAAACATCGAACTTATTAAAAAAAAGGGGATGAAAGATGAAAAAAAAAAAAAAAAAAACACTTCAAAGACTAAATAAATTGTTCATTCTAAGAATATTGTAAATTGTTTTCTCTGTCGTTCATATTAGGGGTTCGTGCTGAGAGAATTTGAAATGATTGTAAAAAAAAAAATGACAATTGGGAAGTAAAATGAGTCTTGTAGGCTTAAATAATAATGTTTATGGAGGTGCCCGTGATGTAATGGTTATCGTCGTAGGAAATGGACACGATGACACGAGTTCAAATCCTGGACGAGACTAATTGTATTTCACTTAGCACTAATACCCTTGGGAAAGGTATGAATCCAATTATTCTCCCTCCAGCTATGGGTAAATAGTAGGGTAGACTAGGTTCTTCAGCCTTGGTGAGGCAACTAGTTTAGGAGAAGGAAAACTCTGAATTCAAACCTGTTAAACTCCGCTTAAAAATTGACCTTGTGTCATATCCTGCCCGAGAAGAGGGGTTGGTAAAGGAGGTGCCCGTGGTATAATCGTTATCGTCCTAGGAAATGGACACGGCAACACGAGTTCAAATCCTGGACGAGACTGATTGCTTTTCACTTAGCACTAATACCCTTGGGAAAGGTATGAATCCTATTATCCTCCCTTCAGCTATGGGTAAATAGTAGGACAGACTAGGCCCTTCAGTCTTGGTGAGGCAACTAGTCTAGGAGAAGGAATACTCTGATTTCAAACCTGTTAAACTCCGCTTAAAAATTGACCTTGTGTCATATCCTGCCTGAGCAGAGGGGTTGGTAAATATATATATATTAATGTTTAAGTGGGTTTTCTAAAAGATAAAATAGAAATAATTTTAGAAAAAAAAAACGATTGGGCCCTACATATAAAGCTTAGAAAAATGATGAAACTACTATATATAATTTTAAAAGGGAGTTAGGGAGAAGGAGAAAGAGAGTAAGAGGGAAACATACAAGTAGGTTGCTGGAAAAGAGAAGAAAGAAAGATGGCCCCAGTGGACAGATATTCTGTCCCTATGTTAAAATGATTGACAAGTCATAATGTAAACTTCCACTTGGGTTGTGAATTCTAACTTTTCATGAATGAACTTTGGTAGTAAACAAAATTTTTGTGAATATTTAGCCGGGTTTAGTTGTTGGTAAGCGAGAGGGAAGTTTGTGTTTAGGGAGGAAGATGGTGTAACGTGTGTGTGTTTACGTTGTGTTGGTTACTTCCTCGCTTAGTGTTGTTATTCTCCTCGCTAAGTTTAAGGGTAAATAAAGGTAGAATGATGAAGAAGAAGTAAGATGGCGAAGGTCGAAAGGTATTTTTGGAATAAGGTTTTTATTTGCAGCATGGAATATTTGGGTTTGCTTTTGGTGCTGCAAACTCGTGAAAGGTTGTGAGTATCGAGACGAAATTGAGTTATGAAAAGTTGAGATGGCAGCGTGTGTCGTCGGACGTGAGGGATTGTATTTTTTGCATTTTTGACAAAATCATGTTGCAGTTGTAGGAATTGAACTTTGGATGTCACCGTGAGTTTCGTGTCTGGTATTTGGGGAGAGTAGGCGTTATCTCCATTAATGTGGACCAGAGGTGAAATGGGAGCTAGCGTGTGGAGAGCGGGATTACGCTCAGATCGACATAGCCAATTTTGGGGTGACATAAAGTTGTGCCTGTGCGAGGCATGTTGAATGCATCTAATTTATATTCAACTTGGATTCCTCGTAAGGAATCCATAAATTAAATGGGTTTCCTCGTGTATCCATGTTGCTGCTGCTGCTATTTTAGAGCCGCAGTGAGATGTCTGCACTGGGCGGCGTTGACCAGCTAAAAAGCATCGCTATTGAAGAACGGCCAATGTGACGTCTGCACTGGTCGGCGTTCTCCTGCCAAAGAGACTGTGTTTGCCAGCTTATCCGATTTGCTAGCCGGAAATGAAGGTCTTCAGGGTTACATCCTGTGTCCTCACATAGCTGCTGAATGTATGTTCGAGCTGGTCGTCCTGCTTTTGCTTGGCCATATGTGGGGGTCCATTGGAGTACTTCACTTATGAGCTCGTCCTTGCTTCTCCAGCAGTGTCCTGCGTGTCTAGTTCGTCTAACTTGTATAGTTTTCGTGATGAGAGGCAAGTGGCCGTATAATTGGTGTCTTGTGGGGTGTTGTTGCCAGGACTTGTTCAATATTGCTCTCAACATTCTTGTGCAATTGCCGTCTAGATTCTTCTCCAGCCGTTTAGTTAGCGTCCATGTAGTGCATCCATATAGCAGTATTGATACAACCGCTGCCTGGAAGAAACTGCGTTTCATTTTATCGGTCAGGTCTGATTTCCATATGATCGAAAGCCTATCGATAGCTGTCCATGTTTTCGTTAGTCGTGTGTCGATGTCTTTTTCGGTTGATGAGACGCTACTTCCTAGGTAGGTGAATTTGTCTACTAGTTTCAAAGAGGCTCCGTCTAGTGTGGTAATGTTGCCTGTTTGGTTGTAACACATATATTCAGTTTTGTGTGCATTAACATGGAGGCCAATGCCTGCTGCAGGTCGTTCCAAACTATGCAGTACAGATATTGCGAGAGATAAGAGTTTGAACAGAATTTGATCTGTATATAGATACTGTGTGCCCGTGGAGTAATGGTTATCATCGTAGGAAATAGACACGAGTTCAAATCCTGGACGAGGCTGATTGTATTTCACATAGCACTAATACCTTGGGAAAGGTAAGAATCCAATTATTTTCCCTCAGCTATGGATAAATAGTAGGACAGACTAGGTTCTTCAGCCTTGGTTAGGCAACTAGTCTAGGAGAAGGAAAACTTTGAATTCAAACCTGTTAAACTCCGCCTAAAAAAACTGACCTTGTGTCATATCCTGCCCGAGCGGAGGGGTTGGGTAAATTTGGATATTATGTCAATGTTTTGTGCAATGATTTTTTAAAAGGTTGAGATGAGAAGATAATAAAAAGCGGGGAGATGCCCGAGAGGCATAAAAAAAACCCCAAATAATTATAAAATCTCGGAAAATATATAGGTATTTCAATCTTTTTTTTTTTTACATATTTTTCAAACTTAGGTACCTTTTCAAACTTAGGTTGATACACCCAGTCAATATTGTTTTCATCTTGTTGGCTGGGACTGAAGAATACGACAACTGCACCTCTGCAAAAGGATGAGAACGCCCATACCCACCACCAATGGATATGATATTAAATTTCATCTGATGGTGAGGCTCCAATTCTGGAGCTTTAGGAAATGTGGAGTACTCCTCTTTGCCATTACTCTGTGATCAACTCTGAACTCGAAGTAGTAGTACCTTTTTGGGTCCCATCTATGTATCAAATAGACCTGTCCAACCATTAACTAATGATTATTATTATAAGTTGTAGTAGTAGTAATCATACAGCAGTGTACAAATTATTTGTATTACATAGGAATACTTGATTACTAGAATTAATCGGCTCATTGTCTAGTGGGTAGAGTGTTCGCCAATGGTCCAGGAGACCGGGGTTCAATCCCGGGTCGCGTCATACCAAAGACTTTAAAAATGGTACTTGATACCTTCTTGCTTAACACTCAGCAATATAAGATACGTATCAAGGGTAAAGTAGAGCAAACAAGGAAAAAGAGTGACGCCCTCCCCTACACTTCGGTGTTGTAGATACTGAAAAGGGAGCCTTCTGGTCGCCAACTTTACTTTAAATCGTAATAATTGAAACCATTTAAATGTGCAAAGAAATTAACACAAACAAAATGTTTAAAAATAAAGTTACATCGTAACTATTCGCTTACAAATCATATATATATATATATATATAAGCAAACCACTCCGAACGAGCAGAATGTGGCACAAGGCTAATTTTTAGGTGGTATTCAACAGGTTTGAATTCAGAGTTTTCCTTCTCCTAGACTGGTTGCCATACCAAAGCTAAAAAGTCCAGTCTGTCATATGTACCTATGGCTTGAGGAAAAATAGAGGGTTTCATGCCTTTCCCTAGGGTCTTAGCGCAATGTGAAATGAGAGCAAGCTCGTCCTGAGTTTGAACTCGAGTCGCCGTGTCCATGACGCCACGAACATATATATCATCATCATCATCATATCGCGCTGGTAGCACGGATATCCCTGACCCTATCTCGCCACTCCTCCCTATCGTTCATCGCCCTAGGTAGGTCTTCAGGACAACATCCTGTATCCTCACATAGCTGCTGAATGTATGTTCGTGCTGGTCGTCCTGCTTTTGCGTGGCCATGTGTGGGGATCCATAAGAGTACTTCTCTTACGAGTTCATCTCTGTTTCTCCAGCAGTGTCCTGCATGTCTGGTTCTTCTAACTTGAATAGTTTTCGTGATAGGGGGCAGGTGGCCGTACAGTTGGTGTCTTGTGGGGTGTTACTGCCAGGACTTGTTCAGGATTGCACGCAGCATTCTTGTGTAATTGCCATCTAGCTTCTTCTCCAGCCGTTTTGTTAGCGTCCATGTAGTGCAGCCATATAGCAGTATCGATGTGACCGCTGCCATGGAAGACCAGACAATTCGACGACATACTGCTCCGACACCACAACGCAGTATACAATCAAAATCCGATAGATAGATGGATGAAGGGATGCATACTCCCCTTCCCTAAAAAGGGGGACCTCGGATTAGCCAAAAACTACCGAGGCATAACACTTACATCCATAGCAGCCAAAATCTACAATGCCCTACTACGAAACCGCATAGAACCCAAAATCGACAACATACTTAGAAAAAACCAAAATGGCTTCCGAAGAAATAGATCCACGACCTCACAAATATTAACCATCCGTAGAATCCTTTAAGGTGTACGGGCAAAAAACCTACAAGCGACATTAATATTTGTCGACTTTACCAAGGCTTTCGATTCCATTCACAGAGGAAAGATGGAACAAATCCTACTAGCGTACGGCATACCTAAAGAAACCGTAGCAGCAATAACGATTCTCTATAGAAACACTAAAGTAAAAGTACGATCACCAGATGGAGACACAGAATACTTTAACATTGTAGCAGGAGTACTACAAGGGTACACGCTGGCTCCGTACCTCTTTATCATTTGTCTAGACTACGTACTTAGAACATTGATTGACAAAATCAAACAGAATGGCTTCGAACTGACGAAGAAAAGAAGCAGAAGATACCCCGCAACAACAATTACCGACGCCGACTACGCCGATGACATAGCGATACTGGCAAATACACCTGACCAAGCCGAAACACTACTGCATAGTTTGGAACGAGCAGCAGCAAGCATAGGCCTCCATGTTAATGCACACAAAACGGAATATATGTGCTATAACCAAACGGGGGACATCTCCACTCTAGAAGGAACCCCTCTTAAACTAGTAGACAAATTCACTTACCTATGAAGCAGCGTCGAATCAACCGAAAAGGACATCGAAACGAGGTTAACGAAAGCATGGACAGCTATCAATAGGCTATCAATTATATGGAAATCAGACCTAACCGATAAAATGAAACATATATATATATATATATATATATATGTGTGTGTGTGTGTGTGTGTGTGTGTGTGTGTGTGTGTGTGAGACCTATTCCCTGGAGTCAACACCCCACAAAGCAGCAGCTGTGCACCTAACGACCTTCCCTCACGAAAACTATCCAAATTAGACGAACCAGACATGCAAGACACTCCCGGAGAAGTAGGGACGAGCTCATAAGTGATGTACTCCTATGGACCCCTTCACATGGTCGAGCAAAAGCAGGACGACCAGCTCGAGCCTATATACTGCAGCTTTATGAGGATTCGGGGTGTAGCCCCGAGGACCTGTCGGAAGCGATGAACGATAGTGATAGGTGGCGAGAAAGGGTCAGGGATATTCGTGCTGATGGCACAAGATGATGATGATATGAGAGAGCGAGAAAGAGATGAAGGTAGAATAGCGTGGACAGCAATTCAAGGGAGCTTGGTAGTTATCAGTGAACAAGCTCCGTGGAATTAGTCTACGCAAATGCTCTATCACCGATATTGAGCACTTTTTCTTTATGCGACTTAATTTTCAGGAAAAACTTTACTTTTGGAAGACGAACTTCTAAATTTGCTAAAGAAAACCCCAAAATTGCACCCCCCCCAAGAAAAGAAAGAAAAAAAAATATATATCCAAAACACCTCAAATGTAGTCTAACACGTGCTAAAGACGAAAGCCATAAAAGAGTTGACTCCTCCTCTCTCTTTCTCTCTCTCTCTCTCTCTCTGTCTCTCTCTCTCTCTCTCTGTCCACCCCAGTAGATGACCATGATATAGGAGTGGAACCTTTAATATAAATACTATTAAAAATTAGTAATAATTCAATCCTTCATTTGTTGAAATAGTATGCATAGGTTGGAAGTGATTCCGTTTCCAGAAGTTTTTTCACAGAGGTCAGTAAATTTATTCTACTAAACTGTTCATTTAAAATGCACATTTGATTTAAAATAGTAATGTCTTAAATCTCAGCTGTATTCTGTGTTGTTTAAATGAAGAATGAAGACTTATGCGACTTAATTTTCAGGAAAAACTTTACTTTTGGAAGACGAACTTCTAAATTTGCTAAAGAAAACCCCAAAATTGCACCCCCCCAGGGAAAAAATAAATAAATAAAAATAAAATTAAATAAATAAATAAATAAAATAAAATAAAATGACGTATAACGACGCTGGTCGAATGCGTTAGTATACAGGGCAAACAGAAATAGAACTTTCTTAAGCTTAGAAGTCTTATTGCACACTCTCAGTTAAAAATAAAAAAAAAAAGCAACCGAAGTCAAAAATCGAATTCTACCAATAAAATAAAAACCTGTCAGGGCCGGAATCGGATGATAGGCTGAAATATACCCCAAAATGTCTTTGAATTTTAACAGACAGCAGTCTTGGACTTTAACTAAGTTAAAACTTAAGGTAAAAAAAAAAATTTTTTTAAAGTTGTTTTTTTTTCATTTTTCTTTTTTTTTTCTAACACATACACATGGGAAGCAGCGTGATGTACGTGTGAGTCCTGCGGCTTAACGCTCAGGATTGTCAGTTCGATCGGGGAACTACTGCTGCTCATCTATAAGAGTGGCTTCTATAGATGAGAATAAAAACAGCCATCGAAAGATAACCATGACTCGTACTCAAACCAGATACATAAACCGCATCGCTCTTCGCGCGGGTAAAAAAGGGGCGCGTCCTGCTGAGGTTGGAGCCCTGGCCTCAGTGTTCGAAAAATCAGCTACTAAGCTCAAACTCAAACAAAAACTACTAAGATGCAAACAAAGAATACAGATAGCGACATTTAACGTGAGAACCCTAAATAGAATAGGTCAACTATCAGAGCTAACTGCATCAGCCGTAGAACATAAGATAGACATAATTTGCATACAAGAGCACCGATACACGCACACCGAAGATATCAAGTATCACGAAACTGGTAATGGATGGATGCTGGTGACTGTATCCGCATGGAAAAACTCTATCAATGCATCGGTAGGAGGGGTGGGAATGTTTATAGGACCAAGAGCGTTAAAAACACTGAACAGCATTGAGAGAATACAACCTAGGATGATGGCCGCAACGTTTAATGGCAACCCCAAAGCAACAATTATCTCCTGCTACAGCCCTACCAATGTTAGCGAAGAAAACGAAATAGTCATCTTCTACGAAGATCTATCCTCCCTAGTACGTAGCATTCCGAAACACAACCTGCTAGTCATTGGCGGAGATATGAATGCACAAATCGGGAAAAACAGACACAACAAATACAGCCTACACAACGCATCAAACAGGAATGGACAACATCTAATAGATTTCATGATAGAAAATAGATTAACATGCCTCAATACAAACTTTCAAAAAAGGGAGGGGAAATTATGGACCTACACATACGCGAATAAGAGTAAAGCACAGATAGACTACGTCCTTATAAATGGGAAATGGAAAAACAGTGCGATGAATTGCGAGGCATACTCCTCTTTCGAGGGTGTGTCCTCCGATCATCGAATAGTTACGGCCAAAGTACGTCTAAGCCTACGAAAAAACGCCACACGTAAAGCGACAACCAAACACTATGACTGGGCCCTACTCAACAACAGAGATATTAGAGATAAATATGCATTAGAATTAAGAATCAGATTCGAAGCACTACAAGAGAAGGCAGAAAAAGGTACCCCAAATGACGAATATGAAAATTTTGTAGAAGCACACCTTGAGGCGGCAGCAAAGTGTATTCCAACAAAACCTAGAACTAAATATAGAGCCCCTTGGGAAACGCCAGCGGTTAGAGAAAAACGTGCACTTGTGAAAACTGCCTCCAAAAGATATCAAAAGAACCCAACAAACACAAATGCACGAAAACTAGAAAAGGCTCAACATCAATTAACAGGAATATATCTAAAAGAACAGGCAGAATACATACAAAATCAGATAGATAAGATTAGAGACTCGGTGGAAGATAGACAATCCAGGATAGCCTGGCAAACAATAAACGAAGTAAGTAGAAGGAAGAGCACAGCCAAAGCAAAATTGAAAGCTGCAAGCCAACAAGAAAGAGAAAAACTGTGGGAACAGCATTTCAAAAATCTACTAGGAAACCCACCGGAAATAACGGATGAACCGATCACCAGAATTATTAGTAAGCAATTAGACGTTAAACTAGGTCCTTTCACCAAAGAAGAACTCGATTCAATTCTCAGAAGAATTAAAAATAGGAAAGCAGCAGGGCTAGACGAGATCCCCCCAGAAGTGTGGAAGACTAGACAATTCGACGATATACTGCTCCGGCAATGCAACGCAGTCTATAGTCAAAATAGGATAGAAAGATGGACTAAGGGATGCATCCTTCCATTCCCTAAAAAAGGCGACCTCGGACTAGCCAAGAACTACCGAGGGATAACACTTATATCCATAGCAGCCAAAATCTACAATGCCCTACTACGAAACCGCATAGAACCCAAAATAGACAACATCCTTAGGAAAAACCAAAACGGCTTCCGGAGAAATAGATCCACAACCTCACAAATACTGACCATCCGTAGAATCCTTGAAGGCGTTCGGGCAAAAAACTTTCAGGCGACATTACTATTTGTCGACTTTACCAAGGCTTTCGATTCCATACACAGAGGGAAGATGGAGCAAATCCTACTAGCATACGGCCTACCAAAAGAAACAGTAGCAGCGATAATGATTCTCTACAGAAACACCAAAGTGAAAGTACGTTCACCAGATGGAGACACGGAATACTTCGACATTGTTCCAGGAGTACTACAAGGAGACACACTAGCCCCGTACCTCTTTATCATCTGTCTAGACTATGTGCTTAGGACTTCGATCGACAAAATCAGAGAAAATGGCTTCGAGCTGACTAAGAGAAGAAGCAAAAGGTACCCCGCAAAAACAATCACGGACGCCGACTACGCTGATGACTTGGCGTTACTAGCGAATACGCCTAATCAAGCAGAGACACTACTGCATAGTCTGGAACGAGCCGCAGCTGGCATTGGCCTCCATGTCAATGCAAACAAAACTGAATATATGTGTTACAACCAAACGGGCAACATTGCCACACTAGACGGAGCCTCTCTGAAACTAGTAGACAAATTCACCTACCTAGGAAGTAGCGTCTCATCAACCGAAAAAGACATCGACACACGACTGACGAAGGCATGGACAGCTATCGATAGGCTCTCGATCATATGGAAGTCGGACCTAACTGATAAAATGAAACGTAGTTTCTTCCAGGCAGCGGTTGTGTCGATACTGCTATATGGATGCACCACATGGACGCTAACGAAGCGGCTGGAGAGGAAACTAGACGGAAATTACACAAGAATGTTGAGAGCAGTATTAAAGAAGTCCTGGCGACAACACCCCACGAGACTCCAACTATACGGACACTTGCCCCCCCATCACGAAAACTATACAAGTTAGACGAACCCGACACGCGGGACACTGCTGGAGAAGCAAGGACGAGCTCATAAGCGATGTACTCCTGTGGACCCCCACATATGGATGTGCAAAAGTAGGACGACCAGCAC
Organism: Sepioteuthis lessoniana; assembly: GCA_963585895.1. NCBI lineage: Eukaryota > Metazoa > Mollusca > Cephalopoda > Myopsida > Loliginidae > Sepioteuthis > Sepioteuthis lessoniana. The sequence goes on along the minus strand of CAUZXS010001669.1, from coordinate 45,177 downwards.
GAACTTACATACAGCAACTATATGAGGACACAGGATGTAACTCTGAAGACCTGCCGGAGGCGATGAATGATAGGGAGAAATGGCGAGAGAGGGTCAGGGATATCCGCGCTGGCGGCGCGACATGATGATGATGATATATGTCTTTAAATAACCTGTATGTGTGTGTGTATATATTTATGTGTGTGTGTACATTGTAAGAATTCAATCATCAGTTGAGCTAACATCACACAACTGATGATCGATTTCATGAAACTTAGAATCGTGATTTTTTTTTTGCACAAATAAGTCGTTATTCATATTGTTAATTTTTTTTTTTGTGGGCCGAGGAGTAATGGTTGAAGCACTGGAGTGAGGCCTCCAGTCCTGACTCATATGAGCTTCGTGTATCTTTTTTTTTTTTGTGGGCCGAGGAGTAATGGTTAAAATACTGGACTCCTACACATGGGCGTACTAGTGTTGGGTAATCATCAATGAATTATTTAAATCAATGAATTTTTGTGCGGACACAAGATGCTGCTTAAAAGACCTACCAGGAGCGAACACTCTACCCATTAGGCCAATAAGCTGGTAAAAGTAAAGTTGTCTCCCTTAGTCGAGTGCAACCAGAATGCTCCTTTTTCAACAGCTACTACACTGAGGTGTAGGTGAAGGTGCTACTCCTTTCCCTGGATTGCTCCACTTTACCCTTGATACGTACCTTATATCGTTGAGTGTTAAGCAAGGTGGTATCAAGTACCATTTTTAATGCTTTTGGTATGACGCGACCCGGGATTGAACCCAGATCTCCCGGACCATTGGCGAACACTCAATCCACTAGGCCAATAACAGCTTGTAAATTATTTGTATTAGATAAAAATAATTGAAACTGTATAATTGAAAATAAAAAAAACTCTTAAACACGATTCTCTAACTTTTAGGCTTAAAATAGCTCTAGGCGGGTTGACATGCCGTTAAAATCAATGAACAAACTCCTCTGTCTCAGGAAAATGCGGTACAAGGTTAGTTCATAAGAGTTTTCTTTTTCCTTAACTGATTGCTCTATAAAGGCTAAAGAAACCAGTCCGCCGACTATTTATCCATAGCTGGATATAAATTGGGAACAGTGGATTCATGCCTTTCCCTAAGACATGAGCACGAAGTGAAACAGAAAATAACGTCGTCAAGGATTTTAACTCGGCTCATCGATTCCATTTTAACACAAGGCTCTTTTAAGAGGAGTTACAGTGTCTCGTTAACCATCACAAAATATGAAGGGAAGAACAACGAACAATGGGAAGGAAAGACAAGCTAACCATTGTTTCTTAAGTATTGTTCGCCTATTGTTTGTTTGTTTATTCAGTGATGTTTTATTTGCGATAACTTCCCTCGATAGGATGGAAATGGAATATCATTCCCTCCTATTGAGGTCAAGTGTTTAAATAATAACGTCACTGCAGAGGAATATCCATCTTTATGACATCTTTAACGTTGGGGGAAGCCTTTTTTTCATAAATCAATGACGTCAATTTTGGCAAAACACAGGTCGTTTGGTTGGGTTTTATGGCATATTGAACTATTGTTTGTTATTAAATGCCAAATCCTCTTTATACATATATATTGAATATATATGATTTAGTTTGGTTGGGTTTTATGGCATATCAACTATTGTAGGTTATTTAATGCCAAATCCTCTTTATACATATATATTAAATATATATGATTTGGTTTAATTGGTTTTTATGGCATATCAACCATTGTAGGTTATTTCATGCCTAATCCTCTTTATACATACATATTAAATATATGATTTAGTTGGGTTGGGTTTTATGGCATATCAACCATTGTAGGTTATTTAATGCCAAATCCTCTTTATACATATATATTAAATATATATGATTTGGCTTGGTTGGGTTTTATGGCATATCAACTATTGTAAGTTATTTAATGCCAAATCCTCTTTATACATATAAATTAAATATATATGATTTGGCTTGGTTGGGTTTTATGGCATATCAACTATTGTAGGTTATTTAATGCCAAATCCTCTTTATACATATATATTAAATGCTTGTTGAGATAGCAGAAGCAAAAAAAGCATCTATCGCTGTGTGAACAATTCTCTTGATATCAAAGTCCTGATGAATGTCATTAAAACCGAAACGTTTTACCTTGGCATTACATCAAAATAAATTCATCTGATTTGGATTATTCTGTTTTTTCTACTTTCTTCATACTGGCGGATTTAGATCCATATTCACTTCCATATATTTTCAATATATGATTTGTAAACACATTTTGAAGACGCACACAGTTAAATGACTAAACAGATCTATTTCTAATAATTCTATTCAGCATAAGTCAACAAAGTTAAATGGTTTCAAGTATTGCTATGTATCACAAACAGTTCAATTAAACATCAATCATTTGTTTACGCATAAGTAAATGATCAAACAGTTCTATTTCTAACATTTCAATTTAGCATAATGTCATTTGTTTACATAAAGTTTAAATGTATAACAGTTCTATTTGACCCATAGATAGGACCTTATCAGTAAATACCACTCCGGAAAACAGGATTGTGAATATGCAACAATCCCCATATCATCCTTGTGACATCTTGGTTCCTTGACTGTAAATTAATCTTAAGGGAAAGGTTTGAGGACTTGCAGGATATTAAACAAAATATGATGGCACAGTTTCACAACACATTAAAAGAAGAGCTACAGAGTTAAGCAACGGTTACCCTGCTCACAACTTTGATGGTTAACTACTTTGGAATAAATACCGAAGGTACTCTGAAGCCAGTGGGTTAGACTATGCAAATCTTTTTAAATTCTTTAATACGCCTAGCGTTGTAAAAAAAAAGGGCACCCGGCGCGATTATTTTCTGTTTCAGTTCTCACTGATGTCTTTGAAAAAGGTAAAGAATATTAAGTTATCTCTATATTAGGCAACTAGTCAAGGAGAAGAAAAACTCTCCATTTAAACCAGCTGTACTCCGTTTAAAACTATCTTTGAGTCACGTCCGGCCCGAGGCGGATGGATTTGGGTGAATATGTACCCTTTAACCTATTATAGCCCATGTTTTTAAAACTGTAAAATAAGCAGACTGCATCTCTTCGGAAGGATAAGATCCTCTCCCCAACGAGTGTCCTGTTATGACTTTAAACAATCCGATGGTGAAGCTCCTGTTTTGGAGCTTTGAATATGTGCCATTACTCCCGGGTCCACTCAGTGGTAGTATCAGTTACAAGCCCCATCAATGGGTCAAATAGAATTATTAGTTTTAAATAGCAATACTTAAAACCATTTAACTGTGTACAAACAAATTAGCTCAATCTCGTTTAAAAATAATGTCACCTTCAAATTATTTACAAATTATATCGTATTCATATGTATAAACAGGATTTGGCACTAAATAACCCAGAAAGGATTATATGTCATAAAACACAACCAAACCAAACTAATTTTAAATAGCAATATTTTTAACCATTTAAGAAGTGTAAGATCCTCTCCCGCATCGATTGTCCTGTGTATGACCCAAAACTGCATCTGATGGTGAGGCTCCATTTCTGCATATGAATTTTAACTCCATTTGAGGGTAAGGCTCCAGTTCTTGAGTTTTGAGAAATGAGGAGTAGCTGTTCATGGCCATTACTCCCAGATACACTCTGACCCAGAGTGGTAGTACCTGATAGGGTTCCATCTATGTGTCAAATAGGACAATTTAATCATTTACTATACTTTAAACCCATTTGACTATGTCCAAACAAATGATTTGTGTCGATTGAATTATTAGTATTACATAGCAATGCTTGAAACCATTTAACTGTGTGCAAACAAATGAGTTCTTGCTCGTTTAGAAATAACGTTACCTACCACCTCATTACTTCAAAAATTTATGTATGAACAGGATCTGGCATTATATAACCCGTAATGGTTGCTATGCTATTAAACATAAACAACTGACCATTATAACAAATTTTTAGTTCTCTGTTTTATAATGAATTTATTCAAAGAAAATGCATGAAGATGGATGGTAAACTGTAAATATGAAGTTTAAATTTTATTAATACAAAGTATACATTAAATTTACCAAAATATCATTGCCCAGTCGGCTGGGGCTGTAGAATACATTGACAGCAGAGGGGTAAGCCCCCACTCCCAATGAGTGTCCTGTTTATGACACTAAACAATCTGATGGTGTGGTCCGAGTAATCCTGGAGGTTTGGGGAATGCGGAGTACCCCTTCATTGCCATCGCTCCCAGGTCCACTCTGGCCCGACGTTGTAGCACCTGATAAGGGTCCTATCTATGGTTAAATAGAACTAAACCGTACTTCCTTCACTATACTGATTTTGCATTTAAACTGCGTATTTATGCTAAATTGAATTGTTTAAAATAGATCTGTTTTGACATTTAAACTGCGTACTTATGCTAAACTGAATTGCTCTCAAATAGAACTGTTTTGATGTCTAAACTGTGTACTTATGCTAAACTGAATTATCTGAAATAAAACTGTTTTGACATTTAACTCAGTCGGCTGGGGCTGTAGAATACTCTGACTGCACCTCTATAGAGGGGTAACCCACCAACGAGTGTCCTGGATATGACCCTAAACAGTTAGATGGTGAGGTCCCAGTAATGCTGGGGCTTTGGGGAATATGGAGCACCCCTTCATTGCCATTGCTCCTTGGTCCACTCTGGCCCGACGTGGTAGCACCCGATAGGGCCTTATCTATGTGTTAAATAGAACTAACGGCATACTTATGCTAAACTGAATTGTTTGATTAAACTGAATAGCTTGAAATAGAAATGTTTTTGACAATTAAACCGTACTTACATTTAAACTGCGGGCTTATGCTAAACTGAATTATGTGAAATAGAACTGTTTTTGACATTAAAACTGTATTTACACTAAACTGAATTGTTATATATATAGAAATGTTTTTGACAATTAAACTGTGTACTCATGCTAAACTGAATTGTTTGAAATAGAACTGATTATTTACATAAAAATGGATTTGGCGTTAAATAACCTACAAAGGTTGATATGCCATAAAACCAAACCAAACCAAACCAAGTCCTCAAACAAGAACATAATAGGTTAATATCATATCAATACGATACGCACACATACACGCTCAGAAATACTTGAATGCATTCCAGTCGGCTGAGGCTGTAGAATAGGCCGACTGCAACTCTGTAGAGGAGTAGGACCCTCCCCCAACGAATGTCCTGTATATGACACTAAGCAATCTGATCGTGAGATTCCAGTCCTGGAACCTTGAAGAATGAGGAGTACTCTTCATTACAACTACTCCCAGGTCCATACTGACTCAGAGTGGTAGTACCTGTTAGTACCTGTTTGGATCAGGTACAACTGTTTGATCATTTAACTGTGTGCAAGCAAATAATTGATGATAAATTGAATTGTAAGTGTTGCGTAGCAATACTTGGAACAAACGAATGAATAATGTTGAACAGAATTATTAGTTGTGAATAGCAATATTTGAAACCGTTTAACTAGGTACCCGGCAAAAACAATTACCGACGCCGACTGTTGTATTGGAGCAAAAAAATTAAAGCGTTGTGTCTGCTAAAAAGAAATTAATTCACGGAAAAGAAACACTCGAAACTTGAATCTCAAGGAAGAAAATAGCAGTCGTTTTATTTTCGGGAATTATAGCAGACTGTTGTTAAAAAGTTTGTTCAACAACGTTCTTCTTCGCCTTCTCTTTTTTTTTTTTTTTTGTCGCTATCAAACGTCTTCTTTTTTTATCACTCTTTCCCTCAGTGCACTTTACCTAGCGTTCGTAGAAAAGGTTCACCTTCCTCTTCTTGGCGATGGCGGCGGCGTTTTTATCGTCGGCCTGTTGATGTTATCATATCAGTCGGATTGTTATGACAGGCTGGGCTCTATGCGTCGTGCAGCGTTCAAAAACCTGTCTTGAACTGCTAAAATCTCGCTACTTGATTTTCTTATATAGCGATTTGATGGATCAATTCGAAGGTTCCTGAACGTTCGATGCTCAACAGTGGAACAGTATTGCAACACGTGAAAGTTCACGCGCGATTACATCAAAATCACGCTTTTTCTCTACAGGTCTCTCTGCCTGCACGAGCGAGGTTCGTGACATTTTTTGATCGTCAGACCTTTGTACCCAATGACTGATGACAGCTGATGTGCTCGAATGTTCTTTAACCTTGAGAACGTCGCAATTCAATGATGGCGCCCGTCCGTAATATTAAACGACTACGCCGACGACATAGCGATTCTGGCAAATACACCCAACCTAGCCGAAACACTACTGCATAGTTTGGAACAAGCCGCCGCAGGCATTGGCCTCCATGTCAATGCATTCAAAACTGAATACATGTGCTTTAATCAAACAGCCGACATTTCCACTCTAGAGGGAACCTCTCTGAAACTGGTAGACAAATTCACCTACCTAGGAAACAGTGTCTCATCAACCGAAAAAGACATCGACACGCGGCTAACGAAGGCATGGATAGCTATCGATCATATGGAAATCAGACCTGACCGATAAAATAAAACGGTCGTGTTGATGCTGCTGTATGGATGCTCTACTTGGACGCTAACAAAACGGCCGGAGAAGAAGCTAGACGGCAATCACACAAGAATGCTAGGAGCAATATTGAACAAGTCCTGGCGGCAACAGCCCACAAAGCACCAACTATACGGCCACCTACCTCCCATCACGAAAACTATCCAACTTAGACGAAGCAGACATGCATGACAATGCTGGAGAAGCAGGGACGAGCTCATAAGTGATGTACTTCCGTGGACCCCCACATATGGCCGAGCAAAAGCAGGACGACCAGCTCGAACATACATACAGCAGCTATGTGAGGATACGGGTGTAGCCCTGAAGACCTGTCGGAAGCGATGAACGGCAGGGAGAAGTGGCGAGAGAGAGTCAGGGATATCCGTGCTGGCGGCACGACGTGATGATGATGATGATGAACTGTGTACAAAAATTGAATTATTGGTATTACATAGGAATACTTGAAATCATTTGAATGTCCAAATGAATGAGTGGTTTTATGTAGAATCATTAGCGTCAGATAGCAATACTTGAAGCAATTTAACTGTGGGCAAACGAATTTGGTCAAACTTTTTAAAAATAGAATTACCTACAAACTTTTCCTTTTATAAATCTCTAACGAATCATATGAACAACCATTTAACTGTGTGCAAACAAATGACTGATGTAAGATTAAATTGTTAGTGTTATATAGCAATACTTGAAACCATTTAACTGTGTGCAAATAAATGACTGATGTAAGATTAAATTGTTAGTGTTATATAGCAATAGTTGAAACCATTTAACTGTGTGCAAACAAATGACTGATGTAAGATTAAATTTTTAGTGTTATATAGCAATACTTGAAACCATTTAACTGTGTGCAAACAAATGACTGATGTTAGATTAAATTGTTAGTGTTATATAGCAATACTTGAAACCATTTAACTGTGTGCAAACGAATGACTGATGTAAGATTAAATTGTTAGTGTTATATAGCAATACTTGAAACCATTTAACTGTGTGCAAACAAATGACTGATGTTAGATTAAATTTTTAGTGTTATATAGCAATACTTGAAACCATTTAACTGTGTGCAAACAAATGACTGATGTAAGATTAAATTGTTAGTGTTATATAGCAATACTTGAAACCATTTAACTGTGTGCAAACAAATGACTGATGTAAGATTAAATTGTTAGTGTTATATAGCAATACTTGAAACCATTTAACTGTGTGCAAACAAATGACTGATGTAAGATTAAATTGTTAGTGTTATATAGCAATACTTGAAACCATTTAACTGTGTGCAAACAAATGACTGATGTTAGATTAAATTGTTAGTGTTATATAGCAATACTTGAAACCATTTAACTGTGTGCAAACAAATGACTGATGTAAGATTAAATTGTTAGTGTTATATAGCAATACTTGAAACCATTTAACTGTGTGCAAACAAATGACTGATGTAAGATTAAATTGTTAGTGTTATATAGCAATACTTGAAACCATTTAACTGTGTGCAAACAAATGACTGATGTAAGATTAAATTTTTAGTGTTATATAGCAATACTTGAAACCATTTAACTGTGTGCAAACAAATGACTGATGTAAGATTAAATTGTTAGTGTTATATAGCAATACTTGAAACCATTTAACTGTGTGCAAACAAATGACTGATGTAAGATTAAATTGTTAGTGTTATATAGCAATACTTGAAACCATTTAACTGTGTGCAAACAAATGACTGATGTTAGATTAAATTGTTAGTATTATATAGCAATACTTGAAACCATTTAACTGTGTGCCAACAAATGAGCTCTGCCTCGTTAAAAAATGTTATCTAGAAAACATGCATCTATAAATCATATATTTCATTTATATGTATAAAGAGGATTTGGCATTAAATAACCCACAAGGGTTGGTATGCCATAAAACCCAACTATCCTGTAATCATGCATAAACGTCACACATACATGCACATTCATATAGATTCGCCAGAAGAAGAGAATAGCAGATGGTCCGAAAGGTTAATAGAATGGTGCCCAAGAAATAACAAGCATAAGCAAGAGAGATAGCCGATGGAGAAATTTGATAATGGAGTTCATCTGTTGAATATTGTAGAAGTTAGAACGATCTGTAGAGGGAAATGGGGAATGATCTCAAAATGGATGCTCGTGCTGATGAGGATAAGGAATGTTATTGGAATAATTAACGGTTTGGTTTCTTTGTTTAATGACATATTAACCTCCGTGGGTTATTTAATGTCAAAGACATCCTTTCTAGAACAACAGTAGTGGTGTTATTTAACCTATAGCTGATGGGGTAAAGAGGTTTATTGCTTTTCGAACTCTTGTGGAGGTGGCCGTGGTGTAATGGTTATCGTCGTAGGATATGGACATGGCGACACGAGTTCAAATCCTGGACGCGACTGATTGCATTTCACTTAGCACTAATACCCTTGGTATGAATCCAATTATTCTCCCTCCAGCTGGGTAAATAGCAGGGCAGACTGGATTCTTCAGCCTTGGTGAGGAAACTAGTCTAGGAGAAGAAAAACTCTGAATTTAAACCTGTTAAACTCCGCCAAAAATATTGACCTTGTGTCATATCCTGCCCGAGCGGAAGGGTTGGTAAATATGTATAGCCTTTCGAACTCACTAAGATATTGCGGTCCAGAACGTTAACCATAACGTTAACCTCGGAAGTTCCCATAATTAATGGGTTAAGCATAAATTCCATCGCACTTAAATAATGACCGGGTTTTTTTTTAGGGCTTTCCCGACCTGATGATGTCATAGTATGGAATTTTCAAAAGCGCGGACGTCATCACTTAATTTCTTTATCTCAACGTGGGAATGGATATCTTAATTTCCATTTGTTCAAGTGGGGGTCATCTCAAATAAAAACACTTTAATTTATAGTCTGTTGCATATCCCACAAAAAAAAAAAGCAGCAACAAAAAACAATAGGCCAACAGCACTTATTGAGCAATGTGAATTATTTGGCCTACTTTTCTCGATGCTTGCAGAGGAATTAACAGCAAGCATCGCGTGGGATTGCGACCTTGTCCAGTAGAAAATGACAAGAGTTCAATTTTCTACGGGCGCCTCAAACTTCTGACTTTCTACGAAAACTAAGGCTTAATACGTTGTAGGTGTGTTCAAAAAGTGCCGAGACTGAAGCTGTATTTACCAAGACAGGAATCAACACTGAATGAAACGTTCATTTTCTTCAAAATCTGAGCTGTGTTGAAAAAGTATCGAGACTGAAGCTGTATTTACCAAGTCAGAAATGAACAATGAATGAAACATTAATTTTCTTCAAAATACAAGATGTGTTGAAAAAGTATTGAGAAGGATGGATAAATATTTTGGTTTTATGGCACATCAACCACAGTGGGTAATTCATGCCAAACATGGTTTATATATATATATATATATATATATATATATATATATGTGTGTGTGTGTGTGTGTGTGGGTGTAACTGTGTAATTTGAAAACAAATAATTTATGGGTAGCAAAGTTGAGATCAGCAAAGCTCATTTAGTGGTAAACCGTCCAACAGACTTCAAGTACTTAGAGTTTGTACTCTAGTTGGAAGTAATTCATTTTTATTTTTTTGGTACTCTATTATTTGAGAGCCAGGTACACCTTTGAATTGCTGGCCGAGGGTTGTTGCTTGGTAGCTTTTCTTGGGAATGTTCTCATATTTTTTTGCAGCCAATCAATATGTAACTGAGTAATTCATTGCAGCAGGTGCACCAAGGTGCAGTTTCTTCCTTGAGCAGGTAGGCATATGTTAAGTAATAGTTCTACGATTACTTGTTTAATTGTTGGTTGATGTTCATAGAGTTTGTTATTTGGGGACATGTCCCATATTGTTAGCCATTTTCTCCTTATGTAGTGTTTGATTTTGGTTTTGTTCTTTGGGAATGTTAAGTTTAAGAGTTTGGGTAGACTGTTTACCAATGGTCCGGGAGGCCTGGGTTCAATCTCAGGTCGAGTCATACCAAAGACTTTTAAAATGGTACTTGATACCTCCTTGCTTAACACTCAGCAATATAAGGTACGTATCAAGGGTAAAGTGGCGCAATCCAGGGAAAGGAGTAGCGCCCTCCCCTACACATCGGTGTAGTAACAACTGAAAAGGGAGCCTTCCGGTCACCCTCGACTACGGTCACCAACTTTACTTACTTATTGTGAAGGAAGCTGTATTCACCAAAACAGAAACGAACAAAGAATGAAACGTTAATTTTAACTAACCTCTATTCTGTTTTTAAGCTCAACATGGTTGTTTTGAATCTATTGTTTTCCTTCTCTTTATATGAAGGGACAACACCATTAAACAAAACTAAACTATATGCATACCGAGAAAGACACAAACACACTGAGGAAAAAAGTAGTAGTCAGTTGAATTTCATGGCACATCTACCATCATTGATCACTTCCACAACACACACACACAATGACCCAGAGAGGATGACTTAATAAACTTTATGGCATATCAACTATCATAGGTTGATTAGGCGGAGGAGAGGTACTCCCACCCAAACACATACAGTACATTCTTGCAAAAAGAAGAAGAAAGAAAAGAGAAAGAGAGAACTAACACCTGCAGAAACAACCCAATCAAAACAGTTGCGACTATATAAATCAAAGGTGACACCACTAGCAATCATTATCACTCCCTGAAAACGATGAAACGACAATAGAAACACGTGTAAGAGTAAAATAAATAACTTAAAGAATAGATTTCTTGGTGGACCTATTATATATATATATATATGAAAGTAAATTTGGATAAAATCCGACAGTATGAAGGTAGCAGAAAAGACATCATCCAAATTGGTGTATATATTATATATTATATATATTATGTTGTTTCTGGTACCTTCATACTGTCGGATTTTATCCATATTTACTTTCATACTGTCTTTTCGGAAAACAAATACCAAATACAATCTTACACGACATTTAATATGGATGATTCCAAACGATCTATACATATGAAAACTTACTTGTTGCGTATTTCTTTGTCTCGTTTCTTTGGGAAATCCAACATTTTCAAATATTTTTCCACGCGCCAGACACGTTCTTATGACTTTTAAATTATGAACGCTATGTGCACGTTTATGTATCTTTTCGTTGTATATTTCTCATTTGCTCCTGTCATCTCAGCCAGCATCCATCGATATGCGAACTATTTTGATATCCAAGTCCGGATGATGGTTACTGAAACCGAAACGTTAACATCGACTTTACATCATAATATATTCACCTATTTGGATTATGCTTTTTCTACTACCTTTATATATATATATATATATATAAACACATTAATATAAAAAACAGACCATTACATAAACTAAAGGTAATAAAAAGTGAGAGGGGAAAAAGGGGAAAAGACAATTTAAAGTGAGAACGGAAAAGATTAAAGACAATTAAAAGTGAGAACGGAAAAGATTAAAAGACAATTAAAATTGAGAACGGAAAAGATTAAGACAATTAAAAGTGAGAACGGAAAAGATTAAAAGACAATTAAAAGTGGGAACGGAAAAGATTGAAGACAATTAAAAGTGAGAACAGAAAAGATTAAAGACAACAGTGAGAACGGAAAAGATTAAAAGACAATTAAAAGTGAGAACGGAAAAGATTAAAGACAACAGTGAGAACGGAAAAGATTAAAAGACAATTAAAAGTGAGAACGGAAAAGATTAAAGACAATTAAAAGTGAGAACGGAAAAGATTAAAGACAATTAAAAGTGAGAACGGAAAAGATTGAAGACAATTAAAAGTGAGAACGGAAAAGATTAAAGACAATGAAAAGTGAGAACAGAAAAGATTAAAAGACAATGAAAAGTGAGAACGGAAAAGATTAAAAAACAATGAAAAGTGAGAACGGAAAAGATGAAAGACAATTAAAAGTGAGAACGGAAAAGGTTAAAAGATAATGAAAAGTGAGAACGGAAAAGATTAAAGACAATTAAAAATGAGAACGGAAAAGATTAAAAGACAATTAAAAGTGAGGACGGAAAAGGTTAAAAGATAATGAAAAGTGAGAACAGAAAAGATTAAAGATAATTAAAAGTGAGAACGGAAAGGATTAAAAGAAAATGAAAAGTGAGGAAGAAAAAGATTAAAGACAATTAAAAGTGAGAACGGAAAAGATTAAAGACAACAGTGAGAACGGAAAAGAATAAAGACAAAAGTGAGAACGGAAAAGATTAAAAGACAATTAAAAGTGAGAACGGAAAAGATTAAAAAACAATGAAAAGTGAGAACGGAAAAGATGAAAGACAATTAAAAGTGAGAACGGAAAAGATTGAAGACAATTAAAAGTGAGAACGGAAAAGATTAAAGACAATTAAAAGTGAGAACGGAAAAGATTAAAAGACAATGAAAAGTGAGAACTGAAAAGATTAAAAAACAATGAAAAGTGAGAACGGAAAAGATGAAAGACAATTAAAAGTGAGAACGGAAAAGATTGAAGACAATTAAAAGTGAGGAAGAAAAAGATTAAAGACAATTAAAATTTAGAACGGAAAAGATTAAAAGACAATGAAAAGTGAGAACGGAAAAGATTATAGACAATTAAAATTTAGAACGGAAAAGATTAAAAAACAATGAAATGTGAAAACGGAAAAGATGAAAGACAATTAAAAGTGAGAACGGAAAAGGTTAAAAGATAATGAAAAGTGAGAACGGAAAAGATTAAAGACAATTAAAAATGAGAACGGAAAAGATTAAAAGACAATTAAAAGTGAGAACGGAAAAGATTAAAGATAATTAAAAGTGAGAACGGAAAGGATTAAAAGAAAATGAAAAGTGAGGAAGAAAAAGATTAAAGACAATTAAAAGTGAGAACGGAAAAGATTAAAGACAATTAAAAGTGAGAACGGAAAAGATTAAAGACAATTAAAAGTGAGAACGGAAAAGATTAAAAGACAATTAAAAGTGAGAACGGAAAAGATTAAAGACAATTAAAAGTGAGAACGGAAAAGATTAAAGACAATTAAAAGTGAGAACGGAAAAGATTATAGACAATTAAAAGTGAGAACGGAAAAGATTAAAGACAATTAAAAGTGAGAACGGAAAAGATTAAAAGACAATTAAAAGTGAGAACGGAAAAGATTATAGACAATTAAAATTTAGAACGAAAAAGACTAAAAGACAATGAAAAGTGAGAACGGAAAAGATTAAAGTCAATTAAAAGTGAGAATGGAAAAGATTAAAGACAACAGTGAGAACGGAAAAGATTAAAAGACAATTAAAAGTGAGAACGGAAAAGATTAAAGACAACAGTGAGAACGGAAAAGATTAAAAGACAATTAAAAATGAGAACGGAAAAGATTAAAAGACAATTAAAAGTGAGAACGGAAAAGATTAAAGACAACAGTGAGAACGGAAAAGATTAAAAGACAATTAAAAGTGAGAACGGAAAAGATTAAAAGACAATTAAAAGTGAGAACGGAAAAGATTAAAAAACAATGAAAAGTGAGAACGGAAAAGATGAAAGACAATTAAAAGTGAGAACGGAAAAGATTGAAGACAATTAAAAGTGAGAACGGAAAAGATTAAAGACAATTAAAAGTGAGAACGGAAAAGATTAAAAGACAATTAAAAGTGAGAACGGAAAAGATTAAAAAACAATAAAAAGTGAGAACAGAAAAGATGAAAGACAATTAAAAGTGAGAACGGAAAAGGTTAAAAGATAATGAAAAGTGAGAACGGAAAAGATTAAAGACAATTAAAAATGAGAACGGAAAAGATTAAAAGACAATTAAAAGTGAGAACGGAAAAGATTAAAGACAATTAAAAGTGAGAACGGAAAAGATTAAAAGACAATTAAAAGTGAGAACGGAAAAGATTAAAGACAATTAAAAGTGAGAACGGAAAAGATTAAAGACAATTAAAAGTGAGAACGGAAAAGATTATAGACAATTAAAAGTGAGAACGGAAAAGATTAAAGACAATTAAAAGTGAGAACGGAAAAGATTAAAAGACAATTAAAAGTGAGAACGGAAAAGATTATAGACAATTAAAATTTAGAACGAAAAAGACTAAAAGACAATGAAAAGTGAGAACGGAAAAGATTAAAGTCAATTAAAAGTGAGAATGGAAAAGATTAAAGACAACAGTGAGAACGGAAAAGATTAAAAGACAATTAAAAGTGAGAACGGAAAAGATTAAAGACAACAGTGAGAACGGAAAAGATTAAAAGACAATTAAAAGTGAGAACGGAAAAGATTAAAAGACAATTAAAAGTGAGAACGGAAAAGATTAAAGACAACAGTGAGAACGGAAAAGATTAAAAGACAATTAAAAGTGAGAACGGAAAAGATTGAAGACAATTAAAAGTGAGAACGGAAAAGATTAAAGACAATGAAAAGTGAGAACAGAAAAGATTAAAAGACAATGAAAAGTGAGAACGGAAAAGATTAAAAAACAATGAAAAGTGAGAACGGAAAAGATGAAAGACAATTAAAAGTGAGAACGGAAAAGGTTAAAAGATAATGAAAAGTGAGAACGGAAAAGATTAAAGACAATTAAAAATGAGAACGGAAAAGATTAAAAGACAATTAAAAGTGAGGACGGAAAAGGTTAAAAGATAATGAAAAGTGAGAACAGAAAAGATTAAAGATAATTAAAAGTGAGAACGGAAAGGATTAAAAGAAAATGAAAAGTGAGGAAGAAAAAGATTAAAGACAATTAAAAGTGAGAACGGAAAAGATTAAAGACAATTAAAAGTGAGAACGGAAAAGATTAAAGACAATTAAAAGTGAGAACGGAAAAGATTAAAATACAATTAAAAGTGAGAACGGAAAAGATTAAAGACAATTAAAAGTGAGAACGGAAAAGATTAAAGACAATTAAAAGTGAGAACGGAAAAGATTAAAGACAATTAAAAGTGAGAACGGAAAAGATTATAGACAATTAAAAGTGAGAACGGAAAAGATTAAAGACAATTAAAAGTGAGAACGGAAAAGATTAAAAGACAATTAAAAGTGAGAACGGAAAAGATTATAGACAATTAAAATTTAGAACGAAAAAGACTAAAAGACAATGAAAAGTGAGAACGGAAAAGATTAAAGTCAATTAAAAGTGAGAATGGAAAAGATTAAAGACAACAGTGAGAACGGAAAAGATTAAAAGACAATTAAAAGTGAGAACGGAAAAGATTAAAGACAACAGTGAGAACGGAAAAGATTAAAAGACAATTAAAAGTGAGAACGGAAAAGATTAAAAGACAATTAAAAGTGAGAACGGAAAAGATTAAAGACAACAGTGAGAACGGAAAAGATTAAAAGACAATTAAAAGTGAGAACGGAAAAGATTAAAAGACAATTAAAAGTGAGAACGGAAAAGATTAAAAAACAATGAAAAGTGAGAACGGAAAAGATGAAAGACAATTAAAAGTGAGAACGGAAAAGATTGAAGACAATTAAAAGTGAGAACGGAAAAGATTAAAGACAACAGTGAGAACGGAAAAGATTAAAAGACAATTAAAAGTGAGAACGGAAAAGATTGAAGACAATTAAAAGTGAGAACGGAAAAGATTAAAGACAATGAAAAGTGAGAACAGAAAAGATTAAAAGACAATGAAAAGTGAGAACGGAAAAGATTAAAAAACAATGAAAAGTGAGAACGGAAAAGATGAAAGACAATTAAAAGTGAGAACGGAAAAGGTTAAAAGATAATGAAAAGTGAGAACGGAAAAGATTAAAGACAATTAAAAATGAGAACGGAAAAGATTAAAAGACAATTAAAAGTGAGGACGGAAAAGGTTAAAAGATAATGAAAAGTGAGAACAGAAAAGATTAAAGATAATTAAAAGTGAGAACGGAAAGGATTAAAAGAAAATGAAAAGTGAGGAAGAAAAAGATTAAAGACAATTAAAAGTGAGAACGGAAAAGATTAAAGACAACAGTGAGAACGGAAAAGAATAAAGACAAAAGTGAGAACGGAAAAGATTAAAAGACAATTAAAAGTGAGAACGGAAAAGATTAAAAAACAATGAAAAGTGAGAACGGAAAAGATGAAAGACAATTAAAAGTGAGAACGGAAAAGATTGAAGACAATTAAAAGTGAGAACGGAAAAGATTAAAGACAATTAAAAGTGAGAACGGAAAAGATTAAAAGACAATGAAAAGTGAGAACTGAAAAGATTAAAAAACAATGAAAAGTGAGAACGGAAAAGATGAAAGACAATTAAAAGTGAGAACGGAAAAGATTGAAGACAATTAAAAGTGAGGAAGAAAAAGATTAAAGACAATTAAAATTTAGAACGGAAAAGATTAAAAGACAATGAAAAGTGAGAACGGAAAAGATTATAGACAATTAAAATTTAGAACGGAAAAGATTAAAAAACAATGAAATGTGAAAACGGAAAAGATGAAAGACAATTAAAAGTGAGAACGGAAAAGATGAAAGACAATTAAAAGTGAGAACGGAAAAGATGAAAGACAATTAAAAGTGAGAACGGAAAAGATTGAAGACAATTAAAAGTGAGAACGGAAAAGATTAAAGACAACAGTGAGAACGGAAAAGATTAAAAGACAATTAAAAGTGAGAACGGAAAAGATGAAAGACAATTAAAAGTGAGAACGGAAAAGATTGAAGACAATTAAAAGTGAGAACGGAAAAGATTAAAAGACAATGAAAAGTGAGAACTGAAAAGATTAAAAAACAATGAAAAGTGAGAACGGAAAAGATGAAAGACAATTAAAAGTGAGAACGGAAAAGATTGAAGACAATTAAAAGTGAGGAAGAAAAAGATTAAAGACAATTAAAATTTAGAACGGAAAAGATTAAAAGACAATGAAAAGTGAGAACGGAAAAGATTATAGACAATTAAAATTTAGAACGGAAAAGATTAAAAAACAATGAAATGTGAAAACGGAAAAGATGAAAGACAATTAAAAGTGAGAACGGAAAAGATGAAAGACAATGAAAAGTGAGAACGGAAAAGATGAAAGACAATTAAAAGTGAGAACGGAAAAGATTGAAGACAATTAAAAGTGAGAACGGAAAAGATTAAAGACAACAGTGAGAACGGAAAAGATTAAAAGACAATTAAAAGTGAGAACGGAAAAGATTGAAGACAATTAAAAGTGAGAACAGAAAAGATTAAAGACAATGAAAAGTGAGAACAGAAAAGATTAAAAGACAATGAAAAGTGAGAACGGAAAAGATTAAAAAACAATGAAAAGTGAGAACGGAAAAGATGAAAGACAATTAAAAGTGAGAACGGAAAAGGTTAAAAGATAATGAAAAGTGAGAACGGAAAAGATTAAAGACAATTAAAAATGAGAACGGAAAAGATTAAAAGACAATTAAAAGTGAGGACGGAAAAGGTTAAAAGATAATGAAAAGTGAGAACAGAAAAGATTAAAGATAATTAAAAGTGAGAACGGAAAGGATTAAAAGAAAATGAAAAGTGAGGAAGAAAAAGATTAAAGACAATTAAAAGTGAGAACGGAAAAGATTAAAGACAACAGTGAGAACGGAAAAGAATAAAGACAAAAGTGAGAACGGAAAAGATTAAAAGACAATTAAAAGTGAGAACGGAAAAGATTAAAAAACAATGAAAAGTGAGAACGGAAAAGATGAAAGACAATTAAAAGTGAGAACGGAAAAGATTGAAGACAATTAAAAGTGAGAACGGAAAAGATTAAAGACAATTAAAAGTGAGAACGGAAAAGATTAAAAGACAATGAAAAGTGAGAACTGAAAAGATTAAAAAACAATGAAAAGTGAGAACGGAAAAGATGAAAGACAATTAAAAGTGAGAACGGAAAAGATTGAAGACAATTAAAAGTGAGGAAGAAAAAGATTAAAGACAATTAAAATTTAGAACGGAAAAGATTAAAAGACAATGAAAAGTGAGAACGGAAAAGATTATAGACAATTAAAATTTAGAACGGAAAAGATTAAAAAACAATGAAATGTGAAAACGGAAAAGATGAAAGACAATTAAAAGTGAGAACGGAAAAGGTTAAAAGATAATGAAAAGTGAGAACGGAAAAGATTAAAGACAATTAAAAATGAGAACGGAAAAGATTAAAAGACAATTAAAAGTGAGAACGGAAAAGATTAAAGATAATTAAAAGTGAGAACGGAAAGGATTAAAAGAAAATGAAAAGTGAGGAAGAAAAAGATTAAAGACAATTAAAAGTGAGAACGGAAAAGATTAAAGACAATTAAAAGTGAGAACGGAAAAGATTAAAGACAATTAAAAGTGAGAACGGAAAAGATTAAAAGACAATTAAAAGTGAGAACGGAAAAGATTAAAGACAATTAAAAGTGAGAACGGAAAAGATTAAAGACAATTAAAAGTGAGAACGGAAAAGATTATAGACAATTAAAAGTGAGAACGGAAAAGATTAAAGACAATTAAAAGTGAGAACGGAAAAGATTAAAAGACAATGAAAAGTGAGAACGGAAAAGATTATAGACAATTAAAATTTAGAACGAAAAAGACTAAAAGACAATGAAAAGTGAGAACGGAAAAGATTAAAGTCAATTAAAAGTGAGAATGGAAAAGATTAAAGACAACAGTGAGAACGGAAAAGATTAAAAGACAATTAAAAGTGAGAACGGAAAAGATTAAAGACAACAGTGAGAACGGAAAAGATTAAAAGACAATTAAAAGTGAGAACGGAAAAGATTAAAAGACAATTAAAAGTGAGAACGGAAAAGATTAAAGACAACAGTGAGAACGGAAAAGATTAAAAGACAATTAAAAGTGAGAACGGAAAAGATTAAAAGACAATTAAAAGTGAGAACGGAAAAGATTAAAAAACAATGAAAAGTGAGAACGGAAAAGATGAAAGACAATTAAAAGTGAGAACGGAAAAGATTGAAGACAATTAAAAGTGAGAACGGAAAAGATTAAAGACAATTAAAAGTGAGAACGGAAAAGATTAAAAGACAATTAAAAGTGAGAACGGAAAAGATTAAAAAACAATAAAAAGTGAGAACAGAAAAGATGAAAGACAATTAAAAGTGAGAACGGAAAAGGTTAAAAGATAATGAAAAGTGAGAACGGAAAAGATTAAAGACAATTAAAAATGAGAACGGAAAAGATTAAAAGACAATTAAAAGTGAGAACGGAAAAGATTAAAGACAATTAAAAGTGAGAACGGAAAAGATTAAAAGAGAATTAAAAGTGAGAACGGAAAAGATTAAAGACAATTAAAAGTGAGAACGGAAAAGATTAAAAGACAATTAAAAGTGAGAACGGAAAAGATTATAGACAATTAAAAGTGAGAACGGAAAAGATTAAAGACAATTAAAAGTGAGAACGGAAAAGATTAAAAGACAATTAAAAGTGAGAACGGAAAAGATTATAGACAATTAAAATTTAGAACGAAAAAGACTAAAAGACAATGAAAAGTGAGAATGGAAAAGATTAAAGTCAATTAAAAGTGAGAATGGAAAAGATTAAAGACAACAGTGAGAACGGAAAAGATTAAAAGACAATTAAAAGTGAGAACGGAAAAGATTAAAGACAACAGTGAGAACGGAAAAGATTAAAAGACAATTAAAAGTGAGAACGGAAAAGATTAAAAGACAATTAAAAGTGAGAACGGAAAAGATTAAAAAACAATGAAAAGTGAGAACGGAAAAGATGAAAGACAATTAAAAGTGAGAACGGAAAAGATTGAAGACAATTAAAAGTGAGAACGGAAAAGATTAAAGACAATTAAAAGTGAGAACGGAAAAGATTAAAAGACAATTAAAAGTGAGAACGGAAAAGATTAAAAAACAATAAAAAGTGAGAACAGAAAAGATGAAAGACAATTAAAAGTGAGAACGGAAAAGGTTAAAAGATAATGAAAAGTGAGAACGGAAAAGATTAAAGACAATTAAAAATGAGAACGGAAAAGATTAAAAGACAATTAAAAGTGAGGACGGAAAAGGTTAAAAGATAATGAAAAGTGAGAACAGAAAAGATTAAAGATAATTAAAAGTGAGAACGGAAAGGATTAAAAGAAAATGAAAAGTGAGGAAGAAAAAGATTAAAGACAATTAAAAGTGAGAACGGAATAGATTAAAGACAATTAAAAGTGAGAACGGAAAAGATTAAAGACAATTAAAAGTGAGAACGGAAAAGATTAAAATACAATTAAAAGTGAGAACGGAAAAGATTAAAGACAATTAAAAGTGAGAACGGAAAAGATTAAAGACAATTAAAAGTGAGAACGGAAAAGATTAAAGACAATTAAAAGTGAGAACGGAAAAGATTATAGACAATTAAAAGTGAGAACGGAAAAGATTAAAGACAATTAAAAGTGAGAACGGAAAAGATTAAAGACAATTAAAAGTGAGAACGGAAAAGATTATAGACAATTAAAATTTAGAACGGAAAAGACTAAAAGACAATGAAAAGTGAGAACGGAAAAGTTTAAAGACAATTAAAAGTGAGAACGGAAAAGATTAAAGACAACAGTGAGAACGGAAAAGATTAAAAGACAATTAAATATGAGAACGGAAAAGATTAAAGACAACAGTGAGAACGGAAAAGATTAAAAGACAATTAAAAGTGAGAACGGAAAAGATTAAAAGACAATTAAAAGTAAGAACGGAAAAGATTAAAAGACAATTAAAAGTGAGAACGGAAAAGATTAAAGACAACAGTGAGAACGGAAAAGATTAAAAGACAATTAAAAGTGAGAACGGAAAAGATTAAAAGACAATTAAAAGTGAGAACGGAAAAGATTAAAAAACAATGAAAAGTGAGAACGGAAAAGATGAAAGACAATTAAAAGTGAGAACGGAAAAGTTTAAAAGATAATGAAAAGTGAGAACGGAAAAGATTAAAGACAATTAAAAATGAGAACGGAAAAGATTAAAAGACAATTAAAAGTGAGGACGGAAAAGGTTAAAAGATAATGAAAAGTGAGAACAGAAAAGATTAAAGATAATTAAAAGTGAGAACGGAAAGGATTAAAAGAAAATGAAAAGTGAGGAAGAAAAAGATTAAAGACAATTAAAAGTGAGAACGGAAAAGATTAAAGACAATTAAAAGTGAGAACGGAAAAGATTAAAATACAATTAAAAGTGAGAACGGAAAAGATTAAAGACAATTAAAAGTGAGAACGGAAAAGATTAAAGACAATTAAAAGTGAGAACGGAAAAGATTAAAGACAATTAAAAGTGAGAACGGAAAAGATTATAGACAATTAAAAGTGAGAACGGAAAAGATTAAAGACAATTAAAAGTGAGAACGGAAAAGATTAAAGACAATTAAAAGTGAGAACGGAAAAGATTATAGACAATTAAAATTTAGAACGGAAAAGACTAAAAGACAATGAAAAGTGAGAACGGAAAAGATTAAAGACAATTAAAAGTGAGAACGGAAAAGATTAAAGACAACAGTGAGAACGGAAAAGATTAAAAGACAATTAAATATGAGAACGGAAAAGATTAAAGACAACAGTGAGAACGGAAAAGATTAAAAGACAATTAAAAATGAGAACGGAAAAGATTAAAAGACAATTAAAAGTGAGAACGGAAAAGATTAAAAGACAATTAAAAGTGAGAACGGAAAAGATTAAAGACAACAGTGAGAACGGAAAAGATTAAAAGACAATTAAAAGTGAGAACGGAAAAGATTAAAAGACAATTAAAAGTGAGAACGGAAAAGATTAAAAAACAATGAAAAGTGAGAACGGAAAAGATGAAAGACAATTAAAAGAGAGAACGGAAAAGATTGAAGACAATTAAAAGTGAGAACGGAAAAGATTAAAGACAATTAAAAGTGAGAACGGAAAAGATTAAATGACAATTAAAAGTGAGAACGGAAAAGATTAAAAAACAATGAAAAGTGAGAACGGAAAAGATTAAAAAACAATGAAAAGTGAGAACGGAAAAGATGAAAGACAATTAAAAATGAGAACAGAAAAGATTGAAAGACAATGAAAAATGAGAACGGAAAGGATTAAAGACAACAGTGAGAACGGAAAAGATTAAAGTCCATTAAAAGTGAGAACGGAAAAGATTAAAAGACAATTAAAAGTGAGAACGGAAAAGTTTAAAAGACAATTAAAAGTGAGAACGGAAAAGATTAAAAAACAATGAAAAGTGAGAACGGAAAAGATGAAAGACAATTAAAAGTGAGAACGGAAAAGATTGAAGACAATTAAAAGTGAGAACGGAAAAGATTGAAGACAATTAAAAGTGAGGAAGAAAAAGATTAAAGACAATTAAAAGTGAGAACGGAAAAAATGAAAGACAATTAAAAGTGAGGAAGAAAAAGATTATAGACAATTTAATTTAGAACGAAAAGATTAAAAGACAATGAAAAGTGAGAACGGAAAAGATTAAAAGACAATTAAAAGTGAGAACAGAAAAGATTAAAAGGCAATTAAATGTAAGAACGGAAAAGATTAAAGACAAATGCGACAACGGAAAAGATAAAAAGACAATGAAAAATGAGAACGGAAAAGATTGAAGACAATTAAAAGTGAGGAAGAAAAAGATTATAGACAATTAAAATTTAGAACGGAAAAGATTAAAAGACAATGAAAAGTGAGAACGGAAAAGATTATAGACAATTAAAATTTAGAACGGAAAAGATTAAAAAACAATGAAAAGTGAAAACGGAAAAGATGAAAGACAATTAAAAGTGAGAACGGAAAAGGTTAAAAGATAATGAAAAGTGAGAACGGAAAAGATTAAAGACAATTAAAAATGAGAACGGAAAAGATTAAAAGACAATTAAAAGTGAGGACGGAAAAGGTTAAAAGATAATGAAAAGTGAGAACAGAAAAGATTAAAGATAATTAAAAGTGAGAACGGAAAGGATTAAAAGAAAATGAAAAGTGAGGAAGAAAAAGATTAAAGACAATTAAAAGTGAGAACGGAAAAGATTAAAGACAATTAAAAGTGAGAACGGAAAAGATTAAAGACAATTAAAAGTGAGAACGGAAAAGATTAAAAGAAAATGAAAAGTGAGAACGGAAAAGATTAAAAAGCAATGAAAAGTGAGAACGGAAAAGATGAAAGACAATTAAAAGTGAGAACGGAAAAGATTGAAGACAATTAAAAGTGAGAACGGAAAAGATTAAAGACAATTAAAAGTGAGAACGGAAAAGATTAAAAGACAATGAAAAGTGAGAACAGAAAAGATTATAGACAATTAAAATTTAGAACGGAAAAGACTAAAAGACAATGAAAAGGGAAAACGGAAAAGATTAAAGACAATTAAAAGTGAGAACGGAAAAGATTAAGACAACAGTGAGAACGGAAAAGATTAAAAGACAATTAAAAGTGAGAACGGAAAAGATTAAAGACAACAGTGAGAACGGAAAAGATTAAAAGACAATTAAAAGTGAGAACGGAAAAGATTAAAAAGCAATGAAAAGTGAGAACGGAAAAGATGAAAGACAATTAAAAGTGAGAACGGAAAAGATTGAAGACAATTAAAAGTGAGAACGGAAAAGATTAAAGACAATTAAAAGTGAGAACGGAAAAGATTAAAAGACAATGAAAAGTGAGAACAGAAAAGATTATAGACAATTAAAATTTAGAACGGAAAAGACTAAAAGACAATGAAAAGGGAAAACGGAAAAGATTAAAGACAATTAAAAGTGAGAACGGAAAAGATTAAAGACAACAGTGAGAACGGAAAAGATTAAAAGACAATTAAAAGTGAGAACGGAAAAGATTAAAGACAACAGTGAGAACGGAAAAGATTAAAAGACAATTAAAAGTGAGAACGAAAAAGATTAAAAAGCAATGAAAAGTGAGAACGGAAAAGATGAAAGACAATTAAAAGTGAGAACGGAAAAGATTGAAGACAATTAAAAGTGAGAACGGAAAAGATTAAAGACAATTAAAAGTGAGAACGGAAAAGATTAAAAGACAATTAAAAGTGAGAACGGAAAAGATTAAAAAACAATGAAAATTTAGAACGGAAAAGACTAAAAGACAATTAAAAGTGAGAACGGAAAAGATTAAAAAACAATGAAAAGTGAGAACGGAAAAGATGAAAGACAATTAAAAGTGAGAACGGAAAAGATTGAAAGACAATGAAAAATGAGAACGGAAAAGATTAAAGACAATTAAAAGTGAGAACGGAAAAGTTTAAAAGACAATTAAAAGTGAGAACGGAAACGATTAAAAGACAATTAAAAGTGAGAACGGAAAAGATTAAAAAACAATGAAAAGTGAGAACGGAAAAGATGAAAGACAATTAAAAGTGAGAACGGAAAAGATTGAAGACAATTAAAAGTGAGAACGGAAAAAATTAAAGACAATTAAAAGTGAGAACGGAAAAAATTAAAGACAATTAAAAGTGAGAACAGAAAAGATTAAAAGACAATGAAAAGTGAGAACGGAAAAAATTAAAGACAATTAAAAGTGAGAACGGAAAAAATTAAAGACAATTAAAAGTGAGAACGGAAAAAGATTAAAAGACAATTAAAAGTGGGAACGGAAAAGATTAAAAGGCAATTAAATGTAAGAACGGAAAAGATTAAAGACAAAAGTGAAAACGGAAAAGATTAAAGACAATGAAAAGTGAGAACGGAAAAGATGAAAGACAATTAAAAGTGAGAACGGAAAAAATTAAAAGAAAATGAAAAGTGAGAACGGGAAAGATTAAAGACAATTAACTGTAATGGGGCAGCCACAGACATTAAACATGGAGTTGACCAGAATCGACCAAAACAAAATCTGAAATTCCCCTTATTATAAAGATATTTAACACAACCAACAATTTCATCGGCTGAAGATGACTGGAATGTTCGAAACACATTTCACATAGATGTATACATATTCAGTATAGTATTAACACCCCCCCAAATACCAAATTTGAAATTATTTGCAGAGCTTTTATTTTAATAGTGTGTATGTGAAAAATAAAAATAAAAATACTATTACCTTTTTGCTCTTTATACGTCGCCTAATCGTTTTTTTTTGTTTTTTTTTTTGATAATTTTTATATCTTTTATCTTAGTTCGTTCTCTGATCCATATTGATCCCTTTTTCCCCATCTTTGCACCTTTCCAGAGATCACGAGGTGAATAAGTTTCTTATCTTATTATTTATTTAATTTTCTTGTTTCATAATTATCAAATTCAAGTTGTCGAAAAAAAAAAGGGGGTGAAAGGTGAAAGAGAAATATAAAGAACATTTAGAAAATCAGATTGACATGTTTCGCTATTGTTCTAACGTCAACGGAATACAAATTAATTTATAAAAAACACTGGCGGGATTTTCCGTGGTGTAATAGTTAATGTGTTGGGCTCTGGATCCGAAGTAAGCGAGTTCGAACTCTAGTCGTACTAATATGTTCACTTTCGAAATAATACCAGGGGGGAAAGGCATGAATCCCCTTATCCCTCAGCTAAGGTTTGATAGTATTACTGCGGTTCTTCAGCAAGGATGACTTTTGCATTAAAGTAAAAGTAAGTTGGCGACCATTGTTGAGGGTGACCCACAGGCTCCCTTTTCGATAGCTACTACACCAAGGTGAAGGGAAGGGCGCTACTCCTTTCCCCGGATTGCTCCACTTTACCCTTGATCCGTACCTTACAATGCTGAGTGTTAATCAAGGAGGCATCAAGCACCATTTTTTGAGTCTTTGGTATGACTCGACCTGGGATTGAACCCAGGTCTCCCGGGCCATTGGCGAAAGAAACCAAACCAGACAAGATCTATATTAATGAGGAAAGAAGCCTATTAATTTGTGTTGTGCAATCTATGAAGAATGTGCAGTTGATGCAGGACAAACTGCATTAGAAATGCCAAAAAAGTGTGTGTTGTTAGACCAACACGTAATGCATAAGGTAACAAAAGTTTACCAAAAAATATTAAGTGGAACAGGTTCAAATAATCATGGGTAATAATAAGCCGTCTGTATTTCTAGGCGATTGAATTTTCATTAAAATTTGAGGCAATAATAAAAAAATTGTTCAATTTTTTCAATGTCTTTTTATCCCATTCTCTCTCTCCCTCTCTTTCTCTCCTTCTCTCTCTCTCTCTCTCTCTCTCTCTCACTCTATGTGTGTGTATATATATATATATATATATATATATATGTGTGTGTGTGTGTGTGTGTGTGTGTGTCCTTCCGTTTTTATTTTTCTAAGCCTAAATAAAAAAATATTCAATGGAACAGGTTCAAATAACTTTTTGAACTTTTATGCTTATGTTATTGATTTTTCTTTGACTGTCCGTGAAGCTAATGGTGATGAAATTAAATTCAATTTCAAAATTATTATTTATTCATTCATTTTAGTCGAGCAGTTTGTAAATATTCCCAAGACAAACTGCAACAAGTGAAACAAATTTTGTTTGGCCAACACGAAATGCAAAACAAGAAATATTTAGTGGAACAAGTTCAAATTGCTTATTGAACTTTTTATAGTTATTTTGTTGATTTTTTCCCCTGATTTTCAGTGATTTTAAAATTTATTAATATAAGTCTTTCATTTATGACATATGTATCAAAATATGTCGACATTTAAACTGATATCCAACGAAATAAAAAAGAAAAAGACACTTTAGAAAATTAATATATTTTTAAGATATTTTCCTTTTTCTTCAGCAAATTAAAGTAGAATGCCAAAAGAATTTTAGTGAATAAAACCAAAAAATACAATTGGAATTAATTTCAAAATTATTACCCATTCATTTAATATTAATCCAGCAGTTTGTATATATTCCCAATACAAACCGCCACAGAAATGAAACAAATTTTGTTTGGTAGGCCAATATATAACTGCATAGGATATCAAAAGATTTCCAAAAATATTAAATGGAACAGGTTCAAATAACCTGTTGATTTGGTTTCTTTATTTAATGGTATATCAACCTTTGTAGGTTATTCAATACCAAAGCCATTCTCCTTGAAGAACAGTAGTGGTGGTACTATTTAACCCATAGCTGGGGAGGATACGGGGGTTCATACCTTTCCCATCGATATTTGCCCGAAAGGGAACGTAATAGCACAACTGGAGTACGAACTCGCGTACTACGATTCCGCAGTCCATAGCTTTAACCATTACACCACGAGGCCCCCCCCCACAGTAGTGATACTATCTAACCCATAGCTGGGAGGATAAGGGGGTTCATACCTTTCCCAAGTGTATATGCCCGAAAGTGAACGTAATAGCGCGACTGGAGTACGAACTCGCTTACTACGATTCCGTAGTCCATCGCTTTAACCGTTACCCTTCGAGGACACCCCCAAATAGCCTGTTGAGCTTTAATAGTTATTTTGTTGATTTTACTTTCCCTGATTTTCAGTGATTTCAGAATTTATTAATATAAGTCTTTCATTAATGACATATGTATCAAAATAAGTCGACGTTTAGACTGATATCCAACGAAATAATAAAGAAAAAGACACTTTAGAAAATTAATATATTTTAAAGATATATTCCCTTTTCTTCGGCAAATTAATGCAAAATGCCAAAAAATTTAAGTGAATAAAACCGAAAAATACGGTTGGAATTAATTTCAAAATTGTTATTAATTCCTTCATTTTAGTCCATTTTATATTCCCAAGACAAACTGATACAGAAATGAGACAATATTAGTTTGTTAGGCCAACATATAATACATACAACATTAAAAGTTGATTGAAAAATATTGAATGGAAAAGGTTCATATATCTTGCTGATTCTTTCTCTGTCAGTGAAGCTGATGAAGACAAAATTAAAATCAGATGGGCTTGTTCTGTTATTTATTAATTCCTCTATTTATTCCAGCCATTTTAAATCATTTTTGTTGCTTGACGACAATACATAAAAAGACAAATGATACAATTACACCAAATTTGAAAGCATTGCCTGAAATAATTGGCCTAATTAGTGATATGACACAATTTCAACATTTTGCAGCGGGCATAGCCCACATAGATTCTGGGTCTATTGATGATGATCAAAATCTGTCTCTTCTGATATACTTGCTATGTTGGTACAAAGACTTCTAGAGTCTGGAAAGCAGGCTAAAGATCTCCCATGATGAGTTTAATCTACGAAAGGTCAACAGGGCTTTTTGAATCCGTTTCACTTTATAATTTAGAAAACTTTTGAGATTTTAAGCAGTAGATACCGATCTCTCTCTCTCTCTCTCTCTCTCTCTCTCTCACTCACACACACACACACACACACACACATATATATTCGATTAAATTGAACAAACTGTTTCTGCCTATTTTATCGTTGACTCGTTTATGTCTTTTTATGAGTCATTTAAAATCTGGAGGGAATAAATTCAAGAAGACGACATATTTGAAATTTGCAAATCATTGAGAACAACCAGAAGAGGTTGATTAATGCAGTTAATGTGGTTAAGTGAATAATGTGGCTATTCTACAAAGTTTTGAGTGAAGACGATGCATTATTTTTGTATTGTAAGAATCCTTTTTTTCACACATTAAAATGGATCAATGGCATTTATTCATTTCTATCGAATATTTTTTTTTGTTTTCTATACACATCTAGTTTTTATAATTCTGTGTGTATTTAATTATATGAAAAGTGTGTTTATTCATTAAAAAATCAAATAAATTGTATGAGTAGGAATATTTTGTTTCAATCACTCTCTCTCTCTCTCTCTATATATATATATATATATATATAGTACAATTAAATGGAGTCTCAAACTCGGTTAAGCCGTCATAATAAATTTATTTCGGCGGAGAATATTGTTGGTATATTCTCCGTCTCGTCAGATGACTCTTTTTTTTAATGTCCCGGAGATGCGAATGAGGAGTTACAGTTCGTAATCCACACCTACTGTCATTGGACACTGACTGAATAATTCATATATATATATATATATATATGCGTGTGTATATTTATGTGTGTATATATATATATAAATATATATATATGTATATATTTGTGTGGGTATATTTATATTATATTTGTGAATATCTAATTAGTTAAATGACATTTGTGAGTGACTATATATAAAATTATTCATATTTGTGCGCGTATATATATATATATATATATATATATATGCATAATGTATATTATATTTGTGTTTGTATATATATATATATATATATTCACATACGTATGCACGTATGTTTACGAAAATTTATTTTCCCCACTATATATATATATAGTGTATATATATATATATATATATATATATATATATATATATAGTTTGTTGGTTGGTTCGGTTTTAAGGCAAATCAACCTTTGTTGGTTATTTAATGCCAAATCCATTTTTATATAGATAATCAGTTCTATTTCTAACAACACAGTACACAGTTTAATTGGCATAAACATTTCTATTTCAAGCTATTCAGTTTATTCAAAAGGTTTTAAATCAGCTAATTCAGTTAACTATAAGTACAGATTTTTTTTACACACAAATACATGTCAAAACAATTCTATATTAAACAATTCAGTTTAGTGTAAGTAGAGTTACAATGTCAAAAACAGTTCCATTTCAAACAATTCAGTTTAGCATAAGCACGCAGTTTAAATGTAAGTACAGTTTAATTGTCAAAAACATTTCCACCCTAAGCCTTTGAGTAAAGTCAAACAGTTCTAATCCAAACAATTCAATTTAGCCTAAATATGCACTTAGTTCTATTTAACACACAGATAGGGCCCAATCCGGTGCTGCTATTCTTCACCAGAATGGACCTAGGAGCAATGGAAATGAAGGGGTGCTCTGCATTCCCCAAAGCTCCAGCATCACTGGAATCTCACCATCTGATTGTTTAGTGTCATGTCTAGGACACTCGTTAGGGGGGGGGTCTTACCCCTCTGCAGAGGTGCAGTCTGTGTATTCTACGCCCCAGCTGACTGGGCAATACATGCTGGTGTGGGATTTGCTTAGTATAGTAAACAAGTCCGCACTATATATATAGTGTAAGTGTATATATATATATATATATATATATATATATATATATATATATATATATGTGTGTGTGTGTGTGTGTGTGTGTGTGTAGTGAAAGTATGTGTGTGTATATATATATAGTGTAAGTATATATATATATATATATGTATATATATATATATAGTGCAAGTGTGTATATATATGATGTAAGAGTATATGCGAGTGTATATATATATATATATATATAACTATTTATGTCCTATTTGTGCGTATCTATATATAATTATTCATATTTGTCTGTGTATATATACATATTTATATATCTGTGTATGTTAGTATATATTTTTGTATATACATATATATATATATATATATATATATACTCACACTCATGCATGTGCACCTATATATATATATATATATATATATATATTCAGCAAGAGTCATTGTATTCCTCATGAATAAGAAATGGATTAATAGTGCATTGATTTGTGAGGCATAATTCTCTGTTGAAGGTGTGGCTTCCGATCACCGAATTGCCATAGCAAAATTACGTCTGATCTTACGCACGTATACGACGTAAACAACCAAAACCACAAACTATGACTTATTCTAGCTAAACAATAGAGATATTAGCGATAAATATACTATAACACTAAGAAATAAATTCGATGCTTTTTAGAAAATGAGAAATTTTGTTGCCGGTCAAATGCAAGTCAGACTTATCTGATAAACTAAACGTAATTTTTTCCAAGCAGCGTTCATGTCAATTCTACTATATGGATGCACCACAAGGACGCTGATGAAGTGTATGGAGGAAAAAAAAATTGACGGTTATTGCACAAGAATGCTACGAGCTATTTTGAACAAATCTTGGAAGTAGCATCCCACAAAACAGCAGCTGTATGGCCACTTGCCTCCCATCTTCAAAACCATCTAAATAAAACGAACAAGACACTGCTAGAGAAGTAAAAGACGTTCTCCTATTGACCCCTTCACAATTGACGGGGAAGTATTGAATGACTAATTAGAACTTATCTACAACAGCTCTGTTCGGACACAGGATGTTGTTCAGAAGAACTGTAGGAAGTGATGGATGACAGAGCCATATGGCAAGAAAGAGTCAGGGTAATCTGTTCTAATAACATGACATGATAGTGATGATATATATATATACGAACAAATATATATACACATGTGCGCACTTATATTTGAATCCGTATATATATATATATATATAGTATAGGTTCTTGCTGTTTTCCAACAGATGGTATTCCCAGAACTGCGTACGTGTAATTTCAGATGGAAACGCATCTATAAAGATGTACAATAAACAAGCTTGTAATTCAGTGAATGTCATTTCACTGATGTGTAAACAATTTTTTCTATAGTGCTAAACATGTATTTCGTGCCAAAGAAAGTGTATTTGCGGGGAATTTTATTGCACTACTTTATTCAAAAGAAATCTGCAGCTGAAGCACACAGAATTATTGTTGTGACTTACGGCGACCATGCTCCCTCGAAAACAACATGCAGAGATTGGTTTAGACTCTTGAAAAATAATGATTTTGATGTTGAAAATAAAGAACGCTTTGGCGCACCGAAAAAGTTTGAAGACAAAGAATTGACAGCATTATTTCATGAAAACTTGTGTCAGTCGTAAGCTGAACTTACAGAATCATTGGGAGACAATCACACAACAATTTGGAAACGTTTGAAAACATTAGGAATAATTCAAAATCAAGGACATTTGGTGCTAATTGAGTTGAAATCGAGAGACGTCGAACGGCGTCTTGTCACGTGTAAACAGCAGCTTCAACGGTAGAAAAATAAAGGTTTTTTGAATCCTACACTGAGATAATCGTAAGCGTAGAAAATTATGGGGTAAGCCCAGCCATGAATCTACATCGGTGGCAAAGCCTGATATCCATAGTTTAAAGTTTCTGTTCTTCATTTGCTAGGATCAGCAGGATGTACTTTATTATGAGCTGTTCAAACCGACCGAAACAATCACGGGAAATCGCTATCGACTACAATTAATGCATTTGAGCCGAGCATTAAAAAAAAAAACTGCCGCTATGCAAACAGAGACACGACAAAGTGATATGGCAGCATAACAATACTAGGCCAGATGTTGCAAAACGGGTGAAAACTTGGAAACGCTTAAATGGGAAGTCCTACCGAACCGTCGTATTAACCAGTCATTACCCCCGTCCGATTATCACTTGTTCCGATCGATCTCATATAGCCTGGCTCAGCAGCATTTTTATTCTTATGAAGATGCCAAAAATGGGTCGACTCGTAGATAGTCTCAAAAAACGTATAGTTTTTCCGACGTGAAATTCAAATGCTGCCTGAAAGATGGGGAAAAGTTGTGGCTAGCGATGGACAATACTTTCAGCGTCACGTCTCATACTAATTTTTGAAAATAAAACATTACTTTCCATGAAAAATCTTTCCCAGTCAGCTGGGGCAATAGAATAAATCGACTGTACTTCTGCAGAGGGAGGAGACCTCCCCAATAAGTGTCCTAGATTCATGACACTAAACAATCTGATGATGAGGTTCTAGTAATGCTGGAGCTTTGAGGAATACGATTGCCATCGCTCCCTGACCACTCTGGCTCGGAGTGGTAGCACATGATAGTGTCCGATCTATGGGTCAAATAGAACTAAACTGTGTACATATGCTAAACTGAATTGTTTGAAATAGAACTATTTTAGCATTTAACTGTGTGTAAACAAAATTTATACTTATATAAAACTAAATTGCTTGAATTAAACTAACTCAACTGAATTACTTGAAATAGAAATGTTTTTGACAATTAAACTGAGTATTCATGCTAAACTGAATTGTTTGAAAAAGAACTGATTATTTGTATAAAATAGATTTGGCATTAAATAAACTACAAAGGTTGATATGCCATAAACCCCAACCAACCATGAAAAATCAACGAGAACATATTTAAAGTCCTAATATATATACACACACGTACACACCTATATATACCGACATACACAGATATAATATTTACATATACGTATATATATATATCGGATATTCACTGTCTTTATCTATTTGATATATATATATATATATATATATATATATATATATATATATATATATATATATATATATCATTATGTATACGTATATATGTAAACTAGTAAAGTTCAGGGACCATCAGAAGGCGTTTAATACCCCGAGGAAAAAAGTTAATGTGGATTTTAGAAGACTAGAGAAAATGTATTGCAAATGTGTAATAGATTTTAGGTGGGCAGAAAGAATCGTGATGCTTATTTTATCACGAAATTTCTGTTATGAATTTTTTCTAATGGAAAAAAGAATGTTGATCAAACGAAATTGTCAACATGGCGAATTATTCGGTGACTAAAGAGAATTACGAAATGTGGACACTTCAAGGTCATTGTTATGAAAAAGGATTAATGATTATTTTCCCGAAAAGGGGATTCTAAAAGTGGCTAGTGACAGGGAACATTATAAAACAAATATTATATTATAAAACAAATATCAACATTATAAAACAAATATCAACAAGTGTTGATATTTCAAAGTTATCTGTCCTGATCAAAGCAAACCTTTTTTTTTAGCTAAACTTAGCTTTTGATTTTGGTAGATAATTCCACTGAAACCTGACGGCCTTTTGAAGTTACACCCGCGCCGATTCTGAGTTACGAATATACATAAATTAAACTGAAAGTGAACTGATATTCAGGTTTAAACGGGACGAGATTGAGGTCAGACGATACAGTTTCATCGAACTCGAGATTTATTCATCTTTTACCAGTCAGCCCTGAGTAGAGAAAGTGAGAAAGCCGTCCAAATAAGACGCTGTGAACATAACTGCTGTAAAGATGACCTTGTACCAGCCCACAAGACGGTCTCCCACAGAATTTATGCTTTTTTTAAACCGTTGAATGTAAAAACTGTTGAAAGACATTTCCTTTAATATACATCATAATTTTTTAATTCTTTGTTTCTGTGCGGTGGTATTCGTCCATTTGAAAAGCAGCCACTCCGACTAGACTTTGATTCGTTTTCCAAATCTTAAAAACAAAATGTGGGTGGATAGCAAATTATTCTGTGTTGTTCCAAGAAATTTCCATAGAATATTGAAAGCAGAGTCACCTCCGTGTTTATGAGGGCCACGTTACATACATTCCCACAAATATTATATATAATTTGTGTATACTATACGTGTATATATATATATATATTAGTGTGCAAGATTATTCATGTATGTGTATATACATATGTGTGTGTGTACGTGTGTTTATATATGCATATGTACGTGTATTTAAGTGTGTCTATATGTTTCTATATATAAGTGTGTGTATATATATATATATATATATGTGTGTGTGTGTGTGTGTGAGTGAGAGCGGCAATAACGATTCTCTATAGAAACACTAAAGTAAAAGTACGATCACCAGAAGGAGACACAGAATACTTCGACATTGTAGCAGGAGTACTACAAGGGGACACGCTGGCTCCGTACCTCTTTATCATTTGTCTAGACTACGTACTTAGAACATCGATTGACAAAATCAAAGAGAATGGCTTCAAACTGACGAAGAAAAGAAGCAGAAGATACCCCGCAACAACAATTACCGACGCCGACTACGCCGATGACATAGCGATACTGGCAAATACACCTGACCAAGCCAAAACACTTCTGCATAGTTTGGAACGAGCAGCAGCAGGCATAGGCCTCCATGTTAATGCACACAAAACGGAATATATGTGCTATAACCAAACGGGGGACATCTCCACTCTAGAAGGAACCCCTCTTAAACTAGTAGACAAATTCACGTACCTAGGAAGCAGCGTCGAATCAACCGAAAAGGACATCGAAACGAGGTTAACGAAAGCATGGACAGCTATCAATAGGCTATCGACTATATGGAAATCAGACCTAACCAATAAAATGAAACGCAGTTTCTTCCAGGCAGCGGTCACATCGATACTGCTATATGGATGCACTACATGGACGCTAACAAAACGGCTGGAGAAGAAACTAGATGGCAATTACACAAGAATGCTGCGTGCAATCCTGAACAAGTCCTGGCAGCAACACCCCACAAGACACCAACTGTACGGCCACCTGCCCCCTATCACGAAAACTATTCAAATTAGACGAACCAGACATGCAGGACATTGCTGGAGAAGCAGAGATGAACTCATAAGAGATGTACTCTTATGGATCCCCACACATGGCCGCGCAAAAGCAGGACGACCAGCACGAACGTACATTCAGCAGCTATGTGAGGATACAGGTTGTTGTCCTGAAGACCTACCGAGGGCGATGAACGATAGGGAGGAGTGGCGAGAGAGGGTCTGGGATATCCGTGCTACCAGCACGATATGATGATGATGATAATGAATGTATGAACGGATGAATATATGAATATATATTGCATTTATATATTAGCAAGTATATATATATATATATATATATATAAATATATATATATATATATATATATACGTGTGTATGTTAGATTGGTGCGTTTATATATATTACATTTGTGTATGTGTGGATATATATATATATAATATATATATATATCATCATCATCATGATCTCGCTAGCCCGGATATCCCTGACCCTCTCTCGCCACTTCTCCCTATTGTTCATCGCCTCTGGTAGGTCTTCAGGGCTATACCCCGTATCCTCACAGAGCTGCTGAATGTATGTCCTGCTTTTGCTCGGCCATATGTGGGGGTCGATAGGAGTACATTACTAATGAGTTCGCCCTTGCTTCTCCAGCAGTGTCCTGTATGTCTGGTTCGTCTAACTTGGATAGTTTTCATGATAGGAAGTAGGTGGCCGTATAGTTGGTGCGTTGTGGGGTGCTGCCGCCAGGACTTGTTCAATATTGCTCCCAGCATTCTTGTGTAATTGCCGTCTAGCTTCTTTTCCAGTCGTTTAGTTAGCGTCCAAGTAGTGCATCCATATAGCAGTATCGATACGACCGCTGCCTGGAAGAAACTGCGTTTCATTTTATCGGTCTGGTCTGATTTCCATATGATACGGGATGTAGCCCAGAAGACCTGCCAGAGACGATGAACGATAAGGAGAAGTGGCGAGAGAGGGTCAGGGCTATCCGTGCAAGCGGCACGACATGATAATATATATATATATATATATATCCACACATACACAAATATAATATATATAAACGCACAAATCTAACATACACACGTATATATATATCTCCACGCAAATGTCATCCCTAAACCGACATCAACGACAACAAATATCAAATGCCCCCTTCAAACAGCAGAGGGGATTGGCAGTATTTTGATAAGATCTTTTGTGAAATCGTACGTCTATCTTCAAAAGGAAACATAGAGGCTCGGATTGATATACTCACAGTGATAATCACTAATTTTGCAGCGGAGAGATTTGGGTATAAAGAATCAAGACAGCCAAAGGTTCCTTATAAAATGAATGGGAGGGCAGAAAAGATCAAAAAGATCAGAGGGGAGCTCAGATCCCTGAAGAAAACAACTTGCAGCCGCAGGACCTGAGGTTCGGTCAGCCCTTGAAGAGCTTAGGGGTATATTACGAACGAAACTTAAAGCCACACGAAGAGTAGAATGGCATAAAAGGAGGGGAAAGGAGAGAGCCAGGAAGAGGGCAAATTTCATAGCAAATCCTTTTGGATTTGCTCGTAAGTAATTCGGTGATTAGAGAAGTGGAAGAAATAAACGCTCACCTGGTGACAATAAGGTGTCCTCGTGGTGTAATGGTTAAAGCGATGCACTGCGGAATCGTAGTACGCGAGTTCGTACTCCAGTCGCGCTATTACGTTCACTTTCGGGCAAATACCCTTGGGAAAGGTATGAACCCCCTTTATTCTCCCACCCAGCTATGGGTAAATAGTAGGACGGACTAGGTTCTTCAGCCTTGGTGAGGCAACTAGTCTAGGAGAAGGAAAACTCTGAATTCAAACCTGTTAAACTCCGCTTAAAAATTGACCTTGTGTCATATCCTGCCCGAACGGAGGGGTTGGTAAATAGTACCTGGTGACAATTTCGGCGATCCAATTAGAGACGTGGAACTCGGTAACATAAACTCCCTGATTAGTCCAGAACCACCAAGTGTTTGAATTTAATGTTAAACCTCCAACATGGAAGGAAGTTCAAGGGGTAGTTAAGACAGCTAGAACAAGCGTAGCTCCGGTTTCAATGGAGTTCCGTACACAGTTTATAAATGATATTTCGGCATTTTAAACTTATTATGGAAAGTATTGCGGACAATCTGACGAGGGGGAGAGTTGCGGATCAGTGGGGGCAAGCCGAAGGTGTATGGATTCCAAAAGAAGAAAACTCAAAAGAAATCGACCAATTCAGGATAATATCGCTACTAAATACAGAAGGGAAAATATTCTTCAGCTTTCTGTCGAGGCGCCTTTCTAAGTTCCTAATTGGCCCAGCGGTTAGAGTGTTCGCCAATGGCCCGGGAGACCTGGGTTCAATCCCAGGTCGAGTCATACCAAAGACTTTAAAAATGGAACTTGATACCACCTTGCTTAACACTCAGCATTATAAGGTACGGTTCAAGGGTAAAGTGGAGCAATCCAGGGAATGGAGTAGCGCCCTCCCCTACACCTTGGTGTAGTAGCTATCGAAAAGGGAGCCTTCGGGTCACCCTCGACTATGGTCGCTAACTTTACTTTACTTACATTGATACATCAGTACAGAAAGGAGGTGTCGCTAGAATGCCAGGCTGCATTGAACATACTGGCGTGGTATTGCAGCTTATACGTGAAGCTAGAGAAAACAATAGAAATTAGCGGTGCTATGGCTAGACCTGGCAAACGCGTACGGTTCAATCCCACATAAAGTGGTCGAAGAGACACTCTGCAGATATCATATTCCAAGTTCCTTCAGTAACCTTATCTTAGATTATTACAATAACTTCAATCTGAGAGTTACGTCGGGTACCAAGACAATGAAGTAAGAGAGTGGAATTATAACCGGATGCACGAGTAGAGAGGGGAATTATAACCGGATGCACGATCTCGGCCACTTTCATCTCTCTTGCGATGACTATGATAATCAAGTCAGCAGAAGTGGAGTGTCGGGGTCCAAGGGCAAAGTCCGGCATATAGCAGGCTCCATTGAGAGCATACATGGACCAATATTACAGTGAGAACATCATCAGTCATAGGGCTGTAAGTGGATAGTAAGGGGCTTAGAAAAATTCATAGTGTGGGCCCGCATGAGGTTTAAACCAGGAAAATCTAGGTCCCTAGTACTACAAAAGGGAAAGATTAAAAGCACGGTACGGTTCACAATCGCTGTTGAATTAATTCCAACTGTGACTGAGAAGCCTGTAAAAAGTCTTGGCAAGTGGTTCGACAGCAGTACTAAGGATCAAGCAGCATTTAAAAGAATAGGGGGTGACCTTGATGATTGGAGAAGGAAGATAGATAAGTCAGGATTGCCCAGCAAGTTTAAGGGCGTGGTTGTATCAACACGCAATTCTGCCGCGGATATTATGGCCATTCATGTTATACGAGGTAGCTATTACCACGGTAGAAGGAATGGAAAGGAAAATTAGCGGCTATTTAAAGAGATGGTTGGGTTTGCCAAAGAGCCTAAGTAGCGCGGCTTTATATGGGACCTCCAACGCCATCCAACTTCTTTTCAGGGGTCTCAAAGAAGAGTTTGTGGTGACACGCACAAGAGAGGCGATTTTGTATAGAGACTCTAGAGACCGAAAGGTATCAGGAGCAGGAATTGAAATCTGCGCAGGAAAGAAGTGGAGCGCTGCCAGGGAACTGAAGGTTGCGGAAGAGAGATTGGAGCAGAAGGCTATGGTCGGTACTGTGGCCAGTGGGACAAGAGGTCTGGGATATTATCCCAGTCCCAAGATAGACAACGCCAGAGGGAAAGAAAGAAGGGTGTTCTTGCTAAAAGAAATGAGAAGGCATGAAAGAGACTAGGCTGGCAAAGACGGTAGGACTTTCCCAACGGATGGGAAAATTATGTTCGGCGGCGAATAAGATCCAGATCCAGGCAGTTTACAATGTTCTTCCAAGCCCATCAAACCTTCACACATGGGGCTAAAGTGATGTCAGTTGTGCGGGGGTAAAGGAAGTTACAGCATTTGCTCTCAGGATGTGCAAGATCATTGGCTCTCAGGATGTGCAAGATCATTTGCTCTCAGGATGTGCAAGATCATTTGGCTCAGGATGTGCGTTATCATTGGCGACACGATGAGGTCCTCAAAGCTATTGCTGAAGTGGTATTGAGGCCATAAAATCGAATAGATTCAGTCCCGGAAGACATAAGAGCTCGAAACAGC
Source organism: Sepioteuthis lessoniana (assembly GCA_963585895.1). Taxonomy (NCBI): domain Eukaryota; kingdom Metazoa; phylum Mollusca; class Cephalopoda; order Myopsida; family Loliginidae; genus Sepioteuthis; species Sepioteuthis lessoniana. The sequence goes on along the minus strand of CAUZXS010001669.1, from coordinate 5,476 downwards.
CTCAGACAAAAAATCGAGCAACGCTGTTATCATCGGCACCAGATTGGGAATTGTTGGTGAACCTGGAAAGGCAGACGAAGTTTCCAGCACATATTGTGGAGACAAAGCTCCGACCAGATATAATAATGTTTTCAAATTCCACAAAGAAAGTGATAATGTGGAAACTTTCGGTTCCATGGGAAAAAAAACATGGAATCCACACACGAAAGAAAGATTGCCAAATATGAACAACTCGTAGAACAATGTCGAGTGAATGGTTGGCAGGCAATATGCGAGGCAGTCGAAGTGGGGTGTCACGAATTTAACGCAATGTCGATGAGTAAAGCGTTAACAAAAATCGGCATTTCAGGGGCGTCAAAAAGAAAGGCCCTGAAAAATATTACCAGTGCTGCAGAAAGAGCAACGAATTGGTTATGGATTCGAACGGCGGATAGTTGGGATTGTAGATAGTTGGAAAAAAAAAATTAGAGGGGGCG